>PNEQ01097333.1:23741-55536 GCA_003012365.1 Medauroidea extradentata
ATATATATATATATATATATATATATATATATATATATATATATATATATATATATATATATATATATATATATATATATATATATATATATATACCTCTTCAGAATATTATTTCCTTTTTAGACATTTATTTTTGTAACATAATAGTCCAAAACACTTGTATCGCACACTTTATCGTATTACGATTCGAGAAAGACCAAATTATGCTGTTTATGGAAATTAATAAAAACTTATATACAGACAAATAAACTGTTCACTGCAATGAAACACTTAATAAAATAAATACCATCACTTTTTAAAACGTTTCTGCATTTACAAAATGTATAAATGATGTCAATTTTCGTTCACTTCGAAATTTAAAACGAAAAACTTTTCATCGGGTGACATCAGAGACTTCATTATGTATTTCGTGATCCATTTTGTGGCTGTGAGTTATTTGAATAATGTAGGATAGTATGTTTTTTTGACATGGGTGTGTTACAAAAACAAATAAATTTTGAATTTCATGTTGTAAGGCATGCGAAAACATTAACAAAAATTATTACGATGACCAGCTCCAAGAACTTTCCAGATGATTCACCATTGGTCGTGGGAACTCAGGGGGGAGGTAGAGCTTGTATATATAAATACTGGTTCCAGGCGCGAGAAAAGGCAGAAAAGGCCGAGCATTGGGAATGATAAGTTAAATAATAGTATGGAATTTAGACTGTTACTATGACCGAGAGAGGTCCTATTGCATAAATAGGCATATGTATCAATTATGGTTGTTTGCTGTACAATTACTACATATCAATTTAAAAAATGTGAAATATAATATTCTAGTACTAAAAATTAATAAGTAGTTTATCTCCCGAGATTCGTAACTTGGCTGCGATCTGGCAACAGCGCGCCATAAGCCCTGTACTGTAACATAAGGTTGGGACGCTCTATACCTGTGGTATGAACTCTGTATTACCACAAAATTAAGGTACACACTTATTAACAATTTTCCAGCATTGCAAGTAGTTATATAAACTGCTGTGACAAATTAAACGTGGCTTTTTTTTTCTTTCCTACGCGCCTCGAGAGCTGGGACGATAACGATAATGAGAAAGCTTCATTACGTCACTCCTGATAATTCTGTGGTACAGCCATAATATGGAAAATCATTTCACAACTCCAGAAAATCAAAATAGAAATTACTTTCAGTAAATTATTGGCACAGGCGCAGCAGTGCACATGTCCTTTAGTTTTCATTCTCCCTGCACGTGTCATGTGTGAGTGTGTATATATGTATATAAATACACACACAGGGTGAGTCTGAAAAACACAAACTCCAGCAAGTTATTCCTTGTGAGAAATAAAGCAAAAATATATAAGACACTGCGTAGTACGTAACAGTAAATATAAGGGAGTACTTCGTCTTTAAAAATACAAATTTTAAAATTTTAATTTCTCCATACACCGAACACTGATACGGTATAAAACATACACGCATGTATACGTAGTGCGCTAGGCTCTGCATCACCACGCGCAAATTTCACTTGCGTTTTGAACGAAAACAGTGCATCCTAAGCAGTCGCTACTACAGGACTTTATCATTATTACCCAATAATTCACTTTTAAATTTCAGATTATCCTGACTTAAATAGTTGCAGAAATTTGCCACACCTTTTATTTTCGTAAGTGTTGAATGTATCAACTGGCGTTTACTGTCGATTTGTCGGCCTTCTATAGTCATGAAGTCCTAAGTTTTGTCAGTTTACGTTGATCAGTGATCGGTTTGTGCGTGTATGTGTGTGTGTATATATATATATATATATATATATATATATATATATATATATATATATATATATATATATATATATATGGATCGATACCAATTTTCCTCGACACTCGATACACGATACTCTCTCCCAGTATATGATTGTTGATAATTGGAATGAATTTAAATGAATTTTTTTTTACAAAGGAAAGAGGCCACGAGAGACGAAAGTTGAATGCAATATTTGCGAAAATTATTATAAACCTTCTCGCAAAGAAAACCATTTTAATACTAAAAAACAAAAATAAGAAAATGTGAAAAATGTCATTTTGAATATAAACTAAAAATAAGAAACTCATTAAGAAGTAGATTTTTATAAATTAATGAATATTTTAGTTTTTGGAAAAACTATGGGAAAGAAGTAGATTACAGATTATCTACAGAAGCTAAACAAGTAGAAAAATTATTTGCAAACACTCATTTTTTAAATCGAACTATGTTTACTGAGTCTTTAGTCGCGTACATATGAATGAAACAACATTATGTTTCAATAAATCAATATATGTTGGAATGAGTATGTTAAACTTATCAAAAACTTTAATGTACGATTTTCACTATAATGTAATGGGAACCAAAATATTGGAATAATATTGAATTATTTATATGGATTGTGAAAGTCACATATATTTCACAAAAACAAATTACTTCTGCGCCGATATGAAAGAAATGATAGGTCATTCTGATACTTCAGATTATAAGAAATATAATGTTTACAATATTCCCCGAATAAAAAAGAAAGTAATATGTGAAATGAAAGATAAAATTGGAAAAAACAATAGAAGGATTCGTTGGATTAAAATAAAAATATATGCTGTAAATGTTGAAAAATATATTAAAATAGAGGACAAGGCATTAAAAAATGCGTAGTTAAAAATGTTATTACACTTAATGATTATAAAAATTGCTTCATCTAAACTGAATTATTCTACAAAAAATATGAACTTTATAAGGAGTAAGATACACAATTTATTTTCAATTGAAGTTAGAAAAAAATCATCAAGGGTGCGGTTCACCTCAGTTTTAAACATCTTTTTTAATTTTTTTATTTGTACTAGATATTTTCATATTTGAACATAAATTGTGACTAAATCTTCCTCTCGGGAAATTTGTGTATACCTCATAGTTTTTGTGCAATGAGTCGTGAACGTCAAAATTTGCACTTTACGGTTTTATGTATGTCAACTATAAGCAAATAAACATTCCAAACCTAAAAAATTAACAGTGAATAACAATGTTGCAGGCTATGATTTGACATACATGAAAACCAAAAATAAAATATTTTTTTGTGTTTAATAAAAAATGCTGGATTTTTAAATGAAAAATGAAAATGATTGTATTGTTCTGACACACACACACACACACACACACACACACATATATATATATATATATATATATATATATATATATATATATATATATATACCGTAATTCTCTTTTTTCGACATTTTTATTTATTTTACTCAACTTTATATACTTTTATTTTTTTTTGTAATTCTATTGTTTGTTGTTCCTTTTCTTGTTGGGCTTTATAGTGTATTTATTTCAAGTCTTTTTCTTTTATTTTTACACGTTGTCGTAATTTATACTCCCCATACTTTCTAATTGAGGGTAAAATTTTTTCTGTAACCCAATGTTGAAAATTTTCTTCTTCTTTAATTTTTTATTTTAACATTAATGAATATAAACCAGATTCATTAACATAGTATGTGATTACAATGAAAAAATGGAGATAATGGACAAGTAAATAATTCCAAAGGAATTTCGTATCTTATACGAGTAGTATTAATTACAAAACCACCATATTTTTGGGAATCAGAACATCACAGTAAAGGATTAATAAATTTCATAATTAATTCCCTTCCATTTGAACTACATGCGCCAGGATATCCCTTTTTAGGTCCCGGAACTAAACTTAAAGAGAGATTAGAAATAAATGATACGCCAATAAATCCGTTAGATGCAGCAGTAATGGAACATGATGTAGCTTATCGTCATCATAAAAATTTGGATGAAAGACACGTTGCTGATTAAGAATTACAAAATAAAGCTTTTAAAAGAATTTTTGCTTCAGATGCAGATTTAAACGAGAGAATGTGGACTGGTGTTACAGGATCATATACGCATATTAGACCCTAAACGCAAACTTGATTGGAGAGTAAAAATAAAGTATTAATAATGTTTTAATATATAAATGAATGTTAAAAATACTGTATTTCAGTTGTCCAATGAAGAACTTAAAAATTTAAATATAGATTCTTTCTAAACAAAACATATTGATCGTAAAACGAAGACACATAAAGATGGTAAAAGAATGTATCTCACTATCCCTGTACCACAGTTTAAGAAACTATCGATACAAATAAAAACTGGTAATGGTTTAACAATTCATAAAGGTGGGTTTTTACCATTAATTTTTGCTTCTTAAGGAGCTCTCGAACTTGCGGTGCATCATCTATTACCACATCTGTAATTAATGCCAAAAAGAAGGATCAAGCATTGGAGGAACAACGTAGACATAATATAGAGTTAGAAAAACTAGGAAAGGGAGTAAAACAAACTTCGAAAAAAAAATACATGTATGTGATATTGAAAAATTGGCTTAAAAATTAAATATTACAAATTTTCGTGGTGTGTTTACGTTTGGTGAATTACCTAAATCACCACTTAAAAAGAATGTGGACTAGTTAACTTCGATATTTTAAAAAATTCTGAAACACCTTGGCATTTGTTATTGGAAAGAACACAATAATATTTTTTTTAAATTCAAATAGAGGTAATCCGCCGCGTAAATTAGTTGACTATCTTAATTAAAGGTGAACACAGTTATATATATTTTATAATAATGATAGAATATAAATTTTTGACGATGTCATTTGTGGCCATTTATGTGTGATAGTACAAGACCATGTATCTCATAATTTTAAATTTCCAAAAATTATTTCTTTATTAATAAACAATGGATATCTTTGCAAATGTGTTGACAGAACTTTGGGTTGAATATATGAATAGTATTAATGAGGAAATAGTTAATAAATTACGTAAAGCAAAAATAGAATTTAATGCAGAAAGAAATGATAAATTACAAAATTTAGTACAATTAGTTAAATATTCTAAAAACGTAATAATTGATTTGAGTTAATTAGTTAAAAATTTTAATGATGAAATAAATAATTCGAAGAAGTTAGTTCAAAAGTTACAAAATACGAAACTGAATTAAATTATTTAGAAAATATTTTTAACTCAAGAAAATAAATAATAAGTTAATCTAAGTGTTTCAGACATAATTCAAAATGTAATATTGTCATTAAAGATTTATAATGAATAAAAACGAATGTTGATGAAATCATTTTAATGGTTAGTAAAATAATTTAAGAATTTAAAAATGCTTTGGTTTAACTGAAAGTCGTGTTTATGTTAAAGACCATATAATTGTGTCAGTTGATGATCCAATTGATGGAAAATATGCTGAACAAACAATTTTTGATAAACAATTAATTGCTAAATTACACGAATCTAAATTGACAGTTGATACAGAAATAAATGATAAAATACAAAATTTGAATCAGTCGCTTTTAAATTATTGTGATACACCAATAAATGTGAAAGTTACGTACACTATAATTTATTTTATAAAAGAAATAGCACATAAATTACAACATTTGAACCAATCAGTTAACTCAAAAATAACAACTGGTCAATATAATTTGATAACTCTGCTAAACATGATACGAACAATACCACATTTTGAAAATGGTAAAATACTATTAGAAGATGACAATATTAAAACAAAATAAAAATAAAATGCATTATCGATCTGCCGTTACATTAATCAGTTTCAACTGGTGAACTTTAAGGTTTTACAGAAAAAAGTCTTAAAAATATCCGATGAATTTTGCTGATGTTATACCAAAATTTACTCCATTTCAAATAATAAACATTCACTGAAATTTAGCAAATGATATGATTCTAAAAAATAATAAATATAATCACAGGTAAACTAGTATTATTGCTTCATTTAAACAAAGAGTGTCATTTGGTGAAACCATAGTCGTAGAAGAACAACTCCGGACACTCGCCTATCTACCAATGTATTTTGCTTGACCCCTTTGTTGTTTAGCTGCAGTTCACCAAGTTACTGTGAGTGTTGTGTATCTTTGGCGCTGCAATCAGGACGGTCAGGCTCAAACTCCGCCCACTTTTTTTCATTGTTAACATTATAAAGTAAATAAAGATCGCTGGAGCCATGCTTTAGAAATATGAGCAAAGGAAGTAATTCATAAATTAATAAAAAAAATACGTTTTGATAAATTGTTTATCTTAATGGGAGGGAAGTGGGTGGAGTTTGTGCCCGACCGCCCTGATTTCAGCGCCAAAGACGCACAACACTCTCGGTAACTTGGTGAACTGCAGCCAAACAACAAGGGGGTCAAGTTTCCAGGCGAGTGTCCAGACCTGTTCTTCTACGGCCGTGGGTGGGGGTAACGATTTTTTTCAACAAAAAAACTTTGGTACAGGACATTGCATGTTATGGGCTGCAATATGGCGCCTTTCAATTTGGTGTAACACACAGATATATGCCGTTAGCATTGGTGTTGCACCCCTTGGGTGAAACAGTTTATTATGAACCACATTATGAATAATTTTTTTCCAGTGGAAACAGCAAAAGTGAAAAATATTGTGTTAGAAATAACAGATGAGAAGGAAAATTAAATTGACTTTGATTCTGCTGAAATAACTGTAATATTATAAATGAAACCATAATTACATATTGTACATAAAATGGCTGTCTTTTGTGCTTAGATAACTAACAAAACTATTTCTCTCTATATTCTTATTGCGACAGGAAGCGGGGAGATAAGTCCGTGCGCTAGTTTTCCTTGTTCGATAGATGGAGCGGTAGTACTGTTTTTCCTCGTCGAACTGGCAACGAGTTAGGCCTACTGTATTAATTTCCTGAGACTATTTAACTTGAATAAAATGTTTTTCTTGTTGTGTATAAGTAAAAATTAAAATATTTGACATTCGAACAATATTTTAAACATAATTAAAGTAATTTGTAAATGTTATATTAGTTGTTGTGTACTTTACCACTAGTGGTTTATGCTTTTTATTCAAAGTATATGTACAATTTTTTAAAAATACGTTTAATGGAAAATCTGTTCACATTTTCTAGCAGATTACGAGTGGCCAATGTGATTTGTACAAGGAAAGTGTTAACCAGATATGTACAGTATTTTACAAAATATCTAACATATTTCAGAGCTCCTCCCCCCTCCTAAACGGGGTCTAATTCAACCATTCAATAACAATAAAATAAAGAATGTGTGTGACACACGATTGGAAAGGCAAGGCCAGATGCAGAGGAATTAGTGCAGGTATTTTGCTATTTTTTCTCCTACTCATTCATAAATGGAAAAAGTGTCAGAAATTTTAAGCAGCCTTTATGTTGATTTTAATTTACGTTTTGTTAATTGTTTTGTTCGAGAAGAAAAGGTTTATTTCAGTATCACAATTAACTGTCGATGAAGGAGGCATGAAACTAAAAATTTAGGAAGCTGTACAATTTAAATAATTTGAAACGAATGTTTGTGTAGTTTGTGTTTTAAATCCATACGAAAGTACTCATGAGTTTGAATCAGAATTTCATGGTATCAAAAGTCATTGGACACTCAAATTTATTGAAAAATAATAATTTATATAGAATAAAAATTTAATGAATATTTTATAGTTAAATATGTATAGTAACGTTTTATAGTATGTATTTTTGCCACATTTTAATTTGTCTTTATTAAGTAGATGTAATTTGTAGGTTCTAGGATAAAGACATTTTTTGAGAACCCCTTTCTCATTTCCAGGCTAGGAACTTTTTCCACTCCTATGTTAATATTGCTGTTAATTTGAATTTTTTAAAATAATAATTTTGTTTAAGAAATTAATTTGTTTGAAGTTTTCAGAGGGAGGTTTCATGCCCTCTGAGTAAATATCATAATAAATAAAACCATAATTTTTTTTTTATAAAATAAAGGAATCCAAATATCTTCAGGTCAATTTCCTAAATGTAATCGAAAAAAATGTTCTTAATAAAGGTCTTTGTCCTAGAACCCACAAATTATGTCTATTCTTTGGTAACATGGATATAAGAGAGCGCAGGGAGGGGAAATAAGGGCAGTTAACTTATGGACTCGTGTCCTTGATTGAAAGACGTGACGGGGCGGCGCGTTGAAAATTCTTCTGGTAGTTCCCTGTGATTGGCAATTGCCAGCACGACAGATACGTTCGTTGTTCAGCGTCAGGAGTATTTTTATTGGGTTTTATATCTCGTTAACAACGAGTTTATTAAAGGCGGTAAACACAACTTTTACACAAGGGCAGGAAAAAGGAAAGAAATTGGCCATGGCCTACGTTATTAATTAACCCGAACAGCATTCGCCTAGAGTGATTTCAAGAAACAATGTAAAACAAAAATCAGGATGGCCGGAGCCGGAGATCGAACCTGGATCCTGCCGAATGCGAATACAGTTGTGCCACCTCACTCGGTAGGACGAAGTGGCAAAATTTGCGGTGCTATGGGAGAATCTGAAACCGAACATTGTTGTTTCTAATATCGGAGTCAAAACAGTACGTTTATATATGAAATTGCAATCCATATTCAACCTGGAGTGGACTGACGAATTCAAATTGAAACGTGCCTAACTGTTAAGGGCGCGGCTCCCGAAATTTTCATCATCATTATTTTATTTTTTATTTGTACCAGATATTTTTTTCTTATTTTAGACTTAAAATGTGACTAAATTTGGCTCTTATGAAATATTTTTATCTCTCATAGTTTTCGCGTAATTGGGTTGTTAAAATCATATTTTGCATGTTTCCGTTTTAACGACTACACTAAAACCAACTGATATACCAAACTCAAAAAATGCACAGTGGATAAAGACATTATAAGCTACAATGACATGCTCATAAAATTAAAGAATAAAAATTATTTGTATTTAAAAAAAATTATTGAATTTTTTAAATTTTTATTTTCAGTTTTAGCATTTTTTTTAATTCAAATAATTTTTACTTTAATTTTATGAGCATGTCATTGTAGCCTGCAATGTCTTTATCCACTGTGATTTTTTTTTAGTTTGGTATATCAGTTGGTTTTAGTGTAGTCGTTAAAACGGAAACATGCAAAATATGACTTTAACAAGCCATTACGCGAAAACTATGAGAGATAAAAAAAGTTTAATAGAGGTGAATTTAGTCACATTTTGTGTCTGAAATAAGAAAAAAATATCTGGTACAAATAAAAAAATAAAAAATGGTGACGAAAATTGCGGTAGACCGCGCCCTTAACACGCCCTAACGGGACTGCAGTAAGAGTGGAGTGAGATAGGCTTAATACAGTCAGCAGTCACCAAGATGAGCTGGCGTGTCCAAATAGGTTTGAAACTTCCACTTTAAGAGACAATGTCACTAAACGTGACGAATTATTCTTAAATATTTTTTTGATTCCAAATATGGCAAGAATATTTTAAGCACTCCTTCAGAGGGGCTTAGTTCATTACCTTACCTTTCAATGTGCACATTTTATTTGAAATTTTAAGGCACAGTTATGAAATAATTAAGCTAATTCAAAATATTGTACAGTAATTATCTCTCACCATGTAATCAAGACTTAAGAACTCATAGTACCAATTTAGGAGGGAAAATTACCCTAATTCTAAAAAGTAATCTTCCTATTAAAAATCATTTCCAGTATTTCGTATCACCCGTAATTTATTATACACAAAATGGACGACTTTAACAAAAGAGGTGATGCAGCCTCTTAAACACCCACTGGAATGAACTGAACGAAGACGAAGCGGTCTCCATACTGAATCGTTTGTTGACCGTATCGTTTCGAGTTAGGCAGGACTATTCAGTGTTCTAGAAATATACTCAGTTAAATTTCTTGAAATTACTCGAATCCTTTCGCCCGCTCTACGCGTCTTCATTACGTAAACGTTAACCGATTTTGTTGCAATTTTTTCTCATCTGTGCAGACGTTATGTGCGACGATTGGAAGTATTAATAGTTCGCCTAGTTTTCAAATAAGAGGGAATTTTTGACAGCCACTAATTGTTTAGATATACGTGTTGAACTAAAGTTAAGTTTGACCAAGCGTCTGAATCTATTAATATAATTCTCATCGGAATTGGTTAAGACTCGCAACCTATGGAGCAGGCGGCAGGCACAGGTAACGCATTTTCCAAGGACGTATGCATATGTTTCAGTTCGTTTTGAAAATTTTCTCCTCTTCACAATTTGAAAATCCGAACACTGACGTAATCAAACAGAATTGTAACTCACTACTTGAAAAATATCTTAAGGTGTTCACTTCTTCACTAGCAGATATAATAGTACATTTAGAACACTTTTGAATGTAAGTTTATGGAGTGCTTTAAATTAATTACGAAATAATATTCATAATATTCTATTGGAAGATATTATCCCTGAAAAACTTTCGGTTTAATAATTTATGTTGAGTTCGCCTGTGAAAATTGTATAAGGTGGACGCTCACTTAGCAAACTGAAACCGGTGAAAAACTTTTTAAGGTCGACAATACTGGCGGATAGGCTGAATAGTTTGGCAGTGCTTTCAATTGAGCATGATTTGGGCAATAATATACATTTGACGATGATATTAGAAATTTTGCCAATTTTTACGTTAGGTGTTTTAACGTTTGATGTAAAGTCAACCATCAAACCCATTTAACAACCATCTTGAGTTATTTGTAACTTCTTATTAAATTTTTTAAGTAATTAATTAATCTCAATGATTTTTCACATACATGCGCAGCATTTATTACAAAGTCACTGTCACTTTGAAATATTTGTCATTGTTAATTTTCTTATACTTCCTGTTTTATTCGAATTTCGTCACTTGTTAATATAACTTTGTAAGGTAAGGTAATTGGGTTTTATATCAAGTTGACAGAAGGTGACATACAACTTGGTACAATGATAGGAGCTGGAAGAGGAGTCAACCATGGCCTTTGTTAAGGAACCATGGAAAACTGAAATCAGGATGGTCGGAGACGGGGATCAAACCCGGGTCCTCCAGAATGCGAGTCCAACGTGTTAGCATCGCGTCACCTTGCTCGGTATATAACTGTGTACATATTTTCAAAATTCAGGAAATTTTTAATTTTAAATGAGTAAAAATGTCTAATTATGATGGTGCTGTGAACTCTGGAATATTATTTCACTTACGTTATATTGTTATAGGAAAATAGGTATTTTCAAATCATAATCATTTTTGTTTTTACCCTCAAAAGTTTGATTTAATTTCACTCAAGCTTTCAGAGAAGCGCCGAAAATTGTACGAATAGTAAGTGTTAATGACAAAGTATTATATAAGGTATTGGTAAAATTGTTTTTGCCTTTGACATAATAAACGTAAATGTAACGTAATAACATTTTTTTTGCTTGTGAAGGGCCCCAAATTGTCTGTTGATGATCCTGCTCTTAGCCATAAAACTCACTCCCCTTCCCAATTTGAATCCTTGATCACGTGGTACTCGTGACGACGTGTGTGAGAGCGGTACACGAATCAACGCAGAATATTTAACTGAAAGGGCAGTTATACATTGCAGTTTTACCAACATGTTGAGAAAACACTTCTCTCGAGTAACGTGTTTGTTGAACACAATATCTGACACCGAAATGACATACGTTTAATTGCGGTGCAAGAGATAACTCTAAAGAATGCGTTACTTATTTGACTATAAAGTATGAAATATCTGTTCTATAGAACATCCCAACCTTAGATTGTAGAACAGGGCTCATGGCGCGCGCTGTTGCCAGATCGCAGCCGTGTTACGAAGTTCGGGAGGTGTACTACATCACAATTTTGAGTTTTAAAACATTATAATTTATATTACAATTTGTATAACTTCACGCTTCAAATTACGCAATTAATTGACATTTTATATTAATTTAAAATAAGAAACCATTCAGACACTCCACTGATATTAACTCACTACATGAATTGTAACGGGCTCTTCATATGCCTTTTAATCCTTATAGCTAATGCTGACAAAACGTGTAAGATTTCTTCAATTTCAGTAGCGTCTGTCTGAAGACAAAAATGTGGTGGAGATAGTGTTGATGATTGTGAAACTCATAATTCAAAACCAATGTTGTGTGGGAAATGAAAAACAGTCTGTTTTTTTGTCACTTTTGCAGTCTGCTAAGAATACTTTTAAAATGGGATAGGGGGATGTCATCAAACAAACAAAAAAGTAAATTAATGTTCTGTCATGATGCCAACTTTGGCCTAAACGAGAGCATATATAAAACAATATGTTTACGACTATTGTTTAAATTTGTTGTACTATATATTATGTATTTTTTCAGTACTTAATCATAAAGTGGAAGGTAATTACAATATTAACGGAACTATCGTCAGTCAAATTACTTACCGAAACCAGGTTAATTTTTTGTATAGGAAAAAAATAGACGGCGTAGTAAAACCTTATAAACAAACTGGATGAGAGTTTTATTTGTATATTTGCTCTAATTTAGGGTAGAAATGAAGGATCATGGCCTTAAAATTTGTTTACGGGAATCGTTTATTGCTTGTGTTTCCTTTATGGTTTCAATTTTTCATGTTACTTTGATGTACTGTGTTGCTGTTGTTTCTTCCTGTGAACGTAAATGGTTCGTTTGGAACATCCTGTTTCTTCTAAGGCTTTCTTAACGCGTTAATAGTGTGTGAAAAATACTGAAATAAGATCAACACAATATTTCGCTCCCTTTCTCGTAACCTACCTACATTGTGTCTTTTTACTACCTTTCCTTCCAAACAAATAAATGTTAACAAAAAATTACACACACAAAACTTTTGCTTCGAAATCATTCACAATATACAACGAATCGCTCGGCCGCAGGACACTGTCGTTTCACAACTGAACCAGTTTAGGACACAGATCGAATAAAACTGCTGACTAAAGGAAACCTGTATCATATTTATTAACCTTCCCAGACAAAACCTCATAGTCAGCAAAGATAACAGAACGTTTTTTCCGTTCCGACAACACTTTGAGCGACACTCAGCTGTCTAGTTTGTGAGCGAGCGCATGACAATAATACGCCACACATTTCACAGCTATAAACAAGAGAACGGCTAAAACTATTGTGGTGGGGTTGCCTTTAAAAGTAGAATTAGCTCATTACGAACAACTTCCTCGCTTTCTTCCTCCATCTAACTTCAATAACAAAAAAGTTACTCACTTACCAACTTTTTGATGTTTCAGTTTGTTAGAAATTCTGTACTACTGACAAAAAATTATTTACCCTTCAGATTCCTTCGTTGGCGTCAAAATATACGGAATTTCGCACCATAAAATCTGGATACGATTTTGCGTTTGGTTCGAAAGTTATGATGCATGAAAACAGTTCTTAGTTAAAATCTTAGTTTTTTTTTTAATTTTTTCAACCACTTACAATGGTGTAAATAATGAACCAAATATCTCAACCGATGCGCGTTTCAATGCTGTACATTACGCAAAAATTTTAAGACCAAAGTTACAACGTGAAAACTGTGCGATTTTTTGCAACAGCGCGCATTGAAACAAGGACTGTGCTTATGACAGTTACCGTGCACTGTAAAGAGAGAGCGAATGTCCGTATAACCCTGTACTGCAATCTAAGCGTGAGAAGTTCTATAGTTGTTCAATATCCGCTTCCACAAACATGGACATCTGAATTGACGTTTTCAGCGTAATTTGTATATCTCGCCCTCTGCAGTAGCAGCTCTCGATGACGATTATGACGCATCCAATTGCACATCGCGGCGATGTTGAAAATGGTTGATAAGGGGGAGGAAAGGGGGCCAGATTTATCCTAGAGCCCCCATGGTGCTCCACTGACCTTGGCCGGGATGTCGGGCCGAGGCCTCGCCTGTGCGGCAAGCAGGTGAGCCGCGAACACACGCACCGCGTATATAACCCACGCCCGCGCACAGCAGGGGTGTGTCAGTGCGTAAACGCACTCCGTCAAGCGTAACACAGCAGCCAGCTAGCCGCCCGCCATGTGGAAGATCGTAGCAGTGCTGCTCGTCGGCCTGATTGCCGTAGCGCAACAGCAGGTACGTCTGTTTGCGAGCCTATCGCACAGAACCACCACAGATACAGAAGTTATACAGGACGTGTCACGTAATTCGCGGATACTAACTGTACCGCGTGGTTCTATGACCAACAATTAGTGTTAAATACTCTTTAGTAAACATGCGTTAGGTCCCTAACACAGGATGTCTAAAAACCACCATAACAAACTTGTGCTATCACAACTTTGGGAGAGCGAGATCACGTTGCAATGGTGTACCTTAGTAGCTTATTTATCACGGGAAATGTTGACTCTTTTCTGGTCTTCAGTGTAATGTGTTTTTTGCTAACGTTATTGTTTTCGGTGTCGGTGTCTCCCCATTTGACTGGGTAATTTGCTAACTCTAGTGCTGAACCATTGGTATTCACCAGTAAGTAGCTAAACCATGCCACGTAACCATCGTCTGCCGTTGGTACAGTTGTTAGAGCACTCACCTCCCACCAAAGCGACCTGTCTTCAATTTCCGGTAGGATTCGTGCCAGATGATGCCGCTCGTCGGCTGGTTTTCTCGGGATCTCCCGTTTTCTCCCTTTGATTCCGAAGCCTCTAAATTGTAGGACTGTGGTCCTCCGAAGCTAGCAGAAGACTACGGGCGCCCAGTCGTAAATCTGCATCCGGAATGCGGTACCCTGTTTCTCGGGTACCTTTCTCATACGGTGTGTATTTAACCAACGTCCAATCATACGAAACGTAGGACTCTCTCACTGTTTTGGAAAATACTTAACCAAGACGTAGGGAGAGATAGAACCGAGCTCAGTCGTGTCAAATAGTTCATGGAGCAGACACACGATGATGACTGGGGCACAGCAATGGCTACTGGTGTTTCAGGCAGCCAGTATGTACTTGCAGCACGATTTTATGCCTAACACCACCTCAACAGACGTCACACAAGTAGAAATGTTTCCCGCCTGTTGGCATTTGGAGCTCATCGTCGTATTCATGTCCGCTCAGAATGCTACTGCGATTTCCGGTACTTATATGTATTTTCATTCCAAAAATATTCATTTAGCTACTACAAAATACCAGCTAAAATTTTTTGAGCATAAATACTACAAATTCTATACGAACTATTTTATAGCGTAGTTGTAACGTAAAGCGGCCAGCCAGCCAATGACTTTGACCTAGTCACACCATATTAATCATTTCTGCCACATTATATTGGATAGAGTATAAATGGATTGCGCAGTGCCTTTGAAGAAAGTGTACCACGTCGGTTATTGTATGTACTAGGCTCTAGACACGGATCTACTGTTTGATTGACAACTGCGTAATGTGGGAAGACTGCCAATTGGTCAGGTCTGATGCTGGCATGTCCGTCTGCACATGTGCTTCCCACCATATTGCTGACCAGTGTCGCCGTATTGCTGACTAGTACATCTCAAGTTCGTCTCAGATGTGGTAGTTTGATTCAGAACATAAAAGGGATTTTTTTGCGTAGTCATCGACCTGTGGATTACATTTCAAAATCGTGTGCATGCTCGAGCCTCAACTTTCTGTCCATTGGCCGCTGCCCCATTGAGCAGCCCAGTGGTAACGCACATCAAGCTGCAGGTTTGTTAATCATTTCAGATTCTTTCTTTCAGGGTGTGTCTGTTAAGGCCAAGCTTGGTAATTGTATAATTATTATTTCTACAATATTAAAAAAACAACGTAATAGCAATATCGAAAGATCGCTACATTGTTTTGTGTTTGTATATGTATATATACACACACATATAAATAATTCCCATGAATGTTCGAGTTTTTCACCCAAAGCTTATAGATGTTACAAATTAAATACACCACCAAAATTAATCAAAATATTTTTCTTTGTGGGCGAACTATGCATTAACTTGAAGAAAAAAGAAAGATAGACTACATACAACTGTGCACTGCACGACTGTACACTGTTTCGGATTGTTTTAAAGTACTCTGTTAAAAACTATTTGTGTTCCTGGCCAAGAAGTAAGGAAAACTTCCGAGCATGATCTTAAACCCGTGATCCAAAAGTTAAATAAAACTTTAGTCATGTAAGCGATTTTTTAAATTAATCTTGGCCAGAAATTTATCCGCGGGAAATTCATGTATTGATACGTAATGAAATTCCATGTAAGTATGGATGGAAATTTATCGCAAAAATATATTATGTCAACATACCTTTGAAAACGACTATGCAGTTTCTTGCAAGACATGTAATTGGAGGAAAACTGTTCAACACGACATAATCGTCTATAGCCGTATTAGAGGCGTCAAATATTACAATTATCATTGAATCTGTCAAATAGGGTAACGGATTTACGTACAGACGACAGTCAGTAGCATAATCATAGTAAAGTTCTCTGCGGTAAATCACCGTTCCTACGTACAATAAATGTGTAAGGAGAGAGAGAGACGGTCAGTGAATAGAGCCAGCGATTTTTGGTTAAAATAATTCTGCAACAACTTGTTTCAGTGCCTTATGTGCACATATGTCTCTGCTTCATGGTCAGTGATTGGAAGTTTTTCACTTTCGGCGTCTCGGGGTCCTGCTCGCAAATCACGGACGTGTAGTGTCGCGGTAACATTGTTCTGGTTGGTACAGTCAAATGAGTCACGCCTCTGCCCTATTATATTCTGCCAATCACCATGGATCAGAGTTGTAGGTGTGCACGTAAGACGTTGAAACAAGTTATTGCAAATTGTTTTCACCAAAAATCACTTACTCTATCAGTGAGGCATGTGTTGTGGTTGACGTCCACAGCCCGCCAACGTCACGTGGGGGATGGAGGAGGCGGCAGACGGCGAGGTGGCGCAAGGACACACCGGCCTCGGCATGACCTTCCTCTGGTGGATCCTCAGCCTCTTCGGCTTCGCGCCGCCCAACCACCAGCACCCGCAGGTGCCCATCCCGGAGCCCATCGACCCTGCCACCTGCAAGCCCTGCAGTAAGTAACCACACCATTCTTCATTACAGTTTACCAGGATTCTACGAAGTCAGTCCCAGGACAGTTGTTGGGATGGTACAGGCTTGCCCGCTTCCTTCCTTTCATTCTGTCTATCTGAGCCATAGAGGCCTGAAAATTTCACGGGTTCATCGACCGACCAGTTGGACTCCATTATCGTGTGTACAACCTGTCGTGAGCTACTTGTTCATTGGCTGCTACACCATTGAGTAGCTATTGGTTCACAGTCATCAAGGAAGAGCTTCATCAACAACGACCAAGACTATATCTCTAATGGCCTCGCTGTTGTTGAGACGTTAAGACCAATATACCTACAAACATACATATAGTTTATTTCTAGCTTATTTCTAGCAGTTATGCTGACATTGCTCCATTTGGTTATCAGAATTTTCTCAGCTGAAGACATAATTTAACCTTCACTATAATTTTCTGTTTACTGATTCATGGCTTCACAAATAAAATTTCAAAGTTTTAGTTAATGAAACGACACCTTCAAAGAAGTTCACTCGTCCGTGTCATTTTGTGGGTAGACACACATTTTCTAACCTTGTATCGCCACTGTGAGCTCTTGCATTAAAAAAACTAAATGCTTTCTGCGTTTCCTTACAAATCACTGTGAACGGCAGCGATGCTGTAGCATATTCAATAATTTATTATCTGTACACTAAGTCACATCAGAAATAACACAATACGTTCCGAAATAACAGGTATGCCAAAAATGTATAAATCCATGGTGAATCACCTTATATGCTTAAATATGTTCGATAATGATTGCTTACGTCGTCTTTCCGTTTGTTTTTTTTTATCACATAAGTGTGAAATTAGCTGGTTAGTATTTCTTAAAAATTCATAACTTAACTTCACTGTCACTACCAAACAAGTGACTCATGCCAAAGTTAATTTCACGCATAGTAGAAAGACACTACATGAGGGAGAAAAGTAGATCCTAAACATGTATTTCATAAGTGCGTACTTAAACGTGAATAACCTACAGAAACTGTATAAAATAAATGCCAGATTTAGGGGTACATAAAGCTATGACACGTCTACGACTAAAGCAAGAAAGTATATACAATTATAATTACAGCGAAAATGCTGTTAATAAAATGTGGCGGTGATCAACCTTCCTCAGATCCAGTAATGTTGATGGGTGCTGTTTTGTACTGCCGCTGTGCAAAGCCTGTAACAACACTTTGCACCAACGGTTCCCAATTCGCATCCCTGTGATTATACTCATCTGAGGCTTACACGATTGGTTAAAAAAAAATTTTTTTAATGGCAAGTACGTGGTTCATGTAACAAGTTATAGTTCTTATAAATTTAAATGTCTCAATCTCCAAAAAAATTAAACGTTTCGCTCTCATTTTTTCCGCGGTTTCCTAAACTGTGGAGTGTCCGTTACTCAAGCGCTACAAAGAGAGAATAAGAATTTTTACAATTTTCAAAGCTGTAGCAACAGAACAATCAGCTAGTGCAGAAAGTGCGATAACAATAATACGGGTTCTATCTGCCAAATTTAGATCGAACACGTTTCTGCTATCAACGTAGTTACCAGTTGCAATTTAAAACCACCACTTACAGTGGTCTGAGCAGTAATTATCTGCAGTGAGTAACGGGCTATAGTCTCGTGGAAAACTGCTAGGGTCCCGCATATTATTATTATCGCTTGTCTGAGGCTTGTTTTCTAATCGGTTTTGACGTTCAACAATAAATCAAGTTCTGCCGTGCATCGTCACCAGTACTTCGTCCCAGGCAGTGGACTAACATGACATTTTTGTGGTGCAGCATGCGGCCACAAGGAAGTCATAAATTCTGGTAACGTCCAACTATTATTTTGTACGTTTTTATCACTCTACAACCGATATGGTTCTGACAATAGTGAAAAATCAGAGTGAAACTATTAATACATATATTTTTTTTTATTTAGCAAAAATAGCTGTTATGTGTATAAGTTTAAGTTTTCGCTAATCCGTAGGCATGTGATATTATAATATTCACACACAAAAAAAAAGTTTTGAATACATTATGCTGTTCTACAAAAAAGCTATAGAATTTTCATAACGTATATATGTTTACTTACTTTTTCGCACTACCTACACTACTAAGGTGCGATTTTTCGCAAGCATTGACATAATTGTGAGTGATTCTTTGTATGTGAAAAGAGGTAAGCATTTATTATTCAGCAGTTTGTTTAATAAAAGTGTTTAGCTATGAGTCGAGTGGAAATATAGTGGTCAGTGCGTAACAGCGAGGTCTTAACCGATGGTGAGAATGGGGTAGCGATTAAATGCAAGGAACTGTGAAAATGTGAATATCCTGAAAAAAAAATTCCACCAGTCAAAGACTTAATGGGAAATTCTGGTGCGACCCGCTTAGCTGATAGAAAGTGAATGATTTTTCGCGGTGAAGGTGTATGACAGACTAAAGTGTTAAGTTGCTCGCGAATGTTGAGTCGCTGAAAACCCACAGTTACATCAAAGGACTAAAGAAAATGCGCTACACCTTGCTTTCTGAAGTCCTTCTATGCAACTACGGGTTTTCTGCTCCACAACAATGGCGTACATACAGGATACACTCTGTTACTTTCACGGCTATGTTAATATCAATAATTTGGCTGAAAGGAAAACGACATAACAAGGGCTACTGACAAGACGTTTTCGCGAAAATATTTCTGTGCCACTTTGTTTCCACTGCAGCGCTACTTCGTGGTCAATGATTGCTGATTGGATGTTTTTCTAACTTTCACGCGTCTTGGGATTCGGCAGCGAAACACAGACGTGTGGTGTCTCAGTAACTTTATTCCAATTGGCATAGTCAAATGAGTGGTATCTTTGTACAATGACACTCTGCCAATAACCACGACGCAGAGCTGCAGATGTGCACGTAAGGCATTGAAACAAAGTGGTGCAGAAATATTTTCCATTGCCAGGGGCTTCAAAGCGTGAACAGTGGCGGCTCGTGGGTTGTAGCCAGGTAGGGCTGCAGTTGCCAAGAACTGTACAGGGTTGTGCGCTGGTTGACTCTACAGCCACTGATACGTTGATGTGCAGGTGCCCCTTGCTACTGAGTGGTCACAAAACATCTAGTAGCTGGCAAATATTTCATGATCGTTAGTCTACGGCGCGTTCATCAAGAGTGTACAGTTCCAACTATCCGCAGGCCCCACCTGGAAACAACCCACGAGCCGCCACTGAGCGTGAACAGTCTATATAGTGCATGCACGTATCTGCTATGTGGAGGATAGGTGACTGGAGTGTTGTATATATGGTTGTGTGTGTGTGCAGCGTGCGGTGTGGCCAATAAGGAGATGCGTATTGTGGGCGGCAAGCCCACCTACGTGAACCGCTACGGCTGGATGGCTTACATGATGTACAGCGGCACATTCTACTGTGGTGCGACACTCATCAGTCCTCGCCATCTCATCACCGCATCCCACTGCGTCGATGGGTGAGTGACTCCCTGCACCCCTTCCCTGCTCTAATATTCACTCTCCAACCAACAGTAACGGTGGCCAACTAGGGAAATAAAGATTTCGCGAGTTTAAAGTTAGAATCCACTGTCATATGCACACTCAAGCCCCGGCCATTTGTCCACTAGCTGCCACTCACTGGAACAACGGACAGTGAACGCATAAACGGGGCTTGAGTAGCACATAATGACGATGGGTTCTAACATGCATGTCATGGAACTCCCAAAATTTTCCTTTCACACTCAAAATAAAGGAATAAATACACTTGTTCTGTGCAATACTCGAAAATAAGATGGGTTAAATACGAAATTTAATGTATCAGGGAAAATTCTTTTGGGTAAACGACGTCAGGTACAAATGTTACATGGGTTGAAATATGCTGGAAACGTAAGGTTTTTTAATCCTCTTTACAGGGTGCTTTCCTACACTAATGATTCTCATCTGCGTGTCAGTCATTGGCGAAGCGTGACATGTCCTAGGGCAAGCGGTGATTAGCAACGACTAGAGACATCGTAAAATCGCTGAAATATTTAAAGTCAACATAGTCTTCAATAAACCGTAGTATAGTCACCATACTGTTACTGACTGATGTTATTTGTGACATGTGTGAATAGTCTTCGGACAAATGACACACGTTCTGTGTTAAAGCTGTACCGTTATGACTGGGCCTGCTGAAGAGAGATTCAGTACTTTAAATAAACGATAGTCAATTATCGATACAAAACCTTAAGTGTTATTAACAACGCGTTGGAGTCTAGAAAACAGTCAACTTTCCCCGCGACTTCTCAGTGTCTCTAGCAATAACTATACGGAATTCTCTCTTGCCTGTGGAACGACATGACTGGTAGGAGCAGGATAACCTCAACATCCAGTAGCTTGTTAAAGGTTAGGAACAAAGTCTCCATCCAGCAACACATCTCAGTCTCTCAATCATAACTGCCACGTGTTCACAGCGTATAGTCGGATATTATACCGCTTGACTCGTAACACGACCACGCTTCGCTACTGACGTCAGTCTCTGCCGACAAAGTTTATATGACCGTGATCCTCTGCACAGGTTCTACAGAGAGAAGATGAGCGTGCGGCTGCTGGACCACAAGAGGGACGACACCACAGAGGCGAAGCACATCGACCGCAAGGTGGAGGCCGTCATCATGCACAAGGAGTACAACGACGACACTTTCGACAACGACATCGCCATCCTGCGACTCGACAAGGAGGTCGAGTTTGACGACAAGCTCAAGCCTGTCTGTCTGCCGACTAAAGGTGAGTGTAGACTGGGACTTCTCGGGTTCGACCGAAGTATACCAGAATAACTTTTAACTCCGGTTCCGTCAAGGGAACTAAAGACCGATGAACCTTAGAAACTGTGGTGTTACTAGATTTATATTATTATTTTCGTGAATTTATTCTAATTTATACTCCAATTTTCGCAATGGCTATTTGCTTCATCTGGCTGTAGAGAAAAGGAAGGGAGGCTGAGGGGGCTCACGCCCCTCTGTTGCTCTGTTATACTCTGTTTCAAATAACTCCAGTAAATTTTGACATTTCTTTAGAGAGCGTGTAATTTATTGCGTAACAATATGTCAGTCACAATGCAAGATAAATTTACTGCACATAAGGTGCAATGAAGGTCTCGACTTATCTCAAAACTAAAAATGTCAACTTAGTTTGCATCATAACATGTATTGTACAAAACATAAGAAGTTAAACTTACTGAAGTTATAGGAAAAAAGAACAAACCTGGATTGACTCAGGAACCGGGGTAAGTAAGGTTTATTCTGTTATTATTAGGGACCCATAATTTATGTGAAAAGATTTCTGCGCCAGTTTGTTTCAATGCTGTATGTTTACATCTGCAGCTCTGCTTCACGATCAGTGAGTGGCTGTTTTTGACTGTTACGTGTCTCAACATTATGCACTGCAAATCAAAGACGTGTGGCATCGCAGTAACCTAGTTCTCGTTGGTGCTGCCAAATTAGAATCTTATTTTGACAAGGATACGCTGCCACTAACAATGGAGCGAAAGTGCAGATGTTCATGTAAGGAATTTAAACAAGCTTGTGCATAAATCTTTTCGCGGAAAATCGGGAAAGCTCAGTGTTGCTTGTTTCGCCTGGGACAATTTCATCCACTGGTTGCGATGGTGTCTATAAGGCCATTTTCCTGTTTGAAGGTTTTCCTGATTGTAAAAATGACTTTTTTTCGCAAATAACATCTAAATCATTAAATGATACTGGTTTCAGTAAGAAAAATTTGAGTCAAGCATTTCTTCACTTAACTTAGTCTAAGTAACTTTAGTTCTGAGATTTTAAAATTGTTGTTGCAATGGGAGTTTACAATTAGAATTTATTGGTTTGTGGACATAAGCCGTTGTTCAAGTTTTATTGAAAAAAACTGACGGAATTCCTTTGGGATAGTTTTTCTTGCGTTTTTTTATTTTTTTATTTTGTCACTTTGTCTTTTAACACAAGTTCGGTCAACAATACATGAGCAAAGGCGTATGTCCACAAACCAGTAAATTCTAATAACTTTAGTTCTATTGCCATCTCGAATTTTATTAGACGTCTTACCGACTCCTGCGTAACTAGCGGCTGAAAATTCCCCTTTCAAAACTCATCCACTAGGAACTGGGTCATTTTCTTAACATGTAGTGGTATGTATCTTACCCAGGGCGTATGTGTGTACAGGTAAGAGCTACACGGGCAGCGAAGGTATCGTGACGGGTTGGGGCGTGACCTACCAAGGAGGGCCGCCCTCGCAGATCCTGAACGAGGTCACCGTGCCCATCATGTCTATCGAGGACTGCAAGAAGACCGCCTATGGTCCCAAGAGGATCACAGAGAACATGATGTGTGCCGGCTACCTCAAGGGCGGCAAGGACTCCTGCCAGGTCAGTCTACGACTCGCTTGTCCTATACATAGGGCCGGTCGCACAGTCATAATTTAGTAAAATATAAGGCCTCTCTTCTCTGAGTCAAATGTGAGACATTTTCATTGCAGAAACAAAAAGTGAGTGAAATCGAAGGAAAATATGTCGTCAGATCTTCCTTAAAGACCTTTTCGCACGATCAAATTTTGCTTCAATTTTCTATCAAATGTATTTAATTCAATCTCTTGAATGTCGTGTGACGCTATGTTGACGTCATAACCGGAGCCATTTTGTCTTTCAATTAATTGAATGTCGTGAATTTCGTAAAATATTTTCGATTAGAACACGTTTGAAAATTGTTTAAATCAATTTATTTTAGAATGGAATGGAGGTTTCCTGGCAGTATTAATTCAAATAACATATATGTTGAGTTATGTATACGAATTTAACCATATTAAAAACTAAACCGTGCATTATTTCTTTTAAACAGTATATACAAAAATAATAAGAAATGTTGTAATAGCTAAACCAAATATTTTCGTGTGGTGCAAAGTTAGTAGATAATTGTAAAATGGGTACATTATTTATTTTGTGCATAATTTGTTTACAAATCGTGTGATATCTTTTCAAGTGGTTCATTCAATCTTTATTGAATAACATTTCTTGATCTGACATGTTATTCAATAAATTGAACTCAAGAAATTGAATTCAATATATATTTGATCGTGTGAAAGGACCTTTAGATTTTCTCAAGCTGAAAGTCAAACACGGCGGCCGTAAATAGACGTTAGAATGCCACATGAGGGTGAATAATATTATTATTTTGAATTTATTTTAGATAAGAAATATAACCATGCTGTAAACGAAAGACCGCATTGGTATCTACGGGATAATTTATGTTCTTGTAGATTTTTACACGAAAGCGACGTGTTTATAATGACACTTTCGTTTTCAAACAGAAAGGTTACGATACCAGTTTGTAGACAAAATCGACAACGTTTATTTATAATTTTTATTTTGAATATTTTAAACTTTACACTATGCGAAACACTAACTATAAATTATCAAATCACCGTCATGTAAGATTTGTGCGTTATAAATGGAAAATAATATACATTTTAGTTACATTCGCAAGTCGATGCATGAAGAGAAATTATTTTTCTCGCGAATATTGTGGTATCACTTCACCTCAATTGAGATAGCTCAATTTCCCTACTGTCCAATACAAACGAAATATTCTCAGATTTTACTCAAGTTCTCCTTAGTTTCACCTTTACCTCATGATTTTACTCACATGACTCTGCAATCGACCCTAAGAGGTTTCGGTCAGCGCTGGGAAATTGTAGGAAAAGTTTATTGTTTGCTATTTTCCAACGTGCTGCGTAAAACACCGAGGGTTTTGTATCGTTATTGGCTATCGTTTATTTGAAGTTCTGATCCAGTCTTCAATAGACACACTTAGAACTATAAAACTTTAACACAGAACGTGTGTGATTTCTTCCAGAGCTATTTATTGACAGCATAAACATGTTACTATTAAAAATATTTGAAAAGGAAATTTAATCTCGTTCAGTTAAGAGTTTGCAATGTTTTATTTTTATGTCACAGCAAGGGCGTGATTTAACTTTAGTCTCATTTACTTTCAGGGTGACAGTGGTGGTCCTTTGCATGTCCTCAACGGAACATACCATGAAATAGTCGGTAAGTTTTCAACACCAGGAGCAGAAGACAATTTATAACGACTTTTTTCCTTGCACATATTGCTCATATTGTTTGTACTTGCTTTGCATTTCATAAACCATTGCGCGGTAAAATTGTGGAAGACTCAAATATGATTTGCCATTGGGATGATATAGAGAAGAATTATTATGTACCGTACACGCATGTTGTTAGATAATTGGGATTTTGTCTGAGAAACCTAAAATGACATTGTATTATAAGTTTAAACCCCACACTAAAAGATTTGATCGCTGGAAAATTATTAGGCTATATGCTAACACAAAATGGTATTTTAAACCAGATTGTTTGTGGTAGCTGCCGAACGCTTTTTATGGTGAGCACAACAGGCTAAATATTTAGCAGTGTAAATATCAACAAAATATTTTGTTTTGTTGTTATTTCCTAGGTTTGTTTGGGTACATTTAAGCCTAAATTCAAAAATGTTTGATTAGTATAAGCCGTAAAATTATGTGGGTGTAATTGGAGGATAGTTTTGTTAGGTTGAAATTTCTGTGTGAACCATTTCATTAAAACCAGAGATAAGTTGCTGTCATTGTCATGTAGCGTTGTAAGAAATTCACAGTAAAGAAAGCACTTAGCTCATATTGTCAAGAATAGACCCTAATAGTAAAAATAGTTCTTATTACTGGAACTTCGTTTCATACTTACACGGTTATGTTTATGATAACAAGGGACGGCACTATACGTAAGAAAAAATAATAACTAGGGCTTTCTTTTCACTGAAGAGGATATTCTTTTTTTTTGTTCGCCACATGTGAATGCCCATAATATTAAGTTCACACCATCGTAAAAATTTCAGCAGTGAACTGAAAATAATTGTCTCCTCCGTTGCAGGGGTGGTGTCTTGGGGCGAGGGGTGTGCCAAGCCCAACCGCCCAGGGGTGTACACCCGCGTCAACCGCTACCTCCAGTGGATCCACCACTACACCCAGGACACGTGCTTCTGCTCGCCAGCGCCGTATCGATAGTTGCGCCAGTCGACTGGTCGACCATGTGACACTGCGAGAACTCGACTGATCGACCGTGCTGAAACTGCAGAATGGCGGTCCTCTACTCTAGTCAACTGTTAGTAATAAAACGCCTTCGACTGTTTAAATAAAATGTTCGTATTTATTTTTGTTGCATCATTTTGGCAAAATAAATTACAGTTTTTCTTTAAAACTTGTATTATACCATTTTTCCAAGTACCTTGTGTTACAATTTAAAAATGGAATGATAAAGCTACAACAAGCATGCAGTCAAACTATCTACTAAACGAAAGGTGTAATAAATATAGTAGAAATATACACAAAACATATGTAAACAACATTTTTGTTTCGTATTTTCTGAGGATATTCGCCCCACGGCCCACGGGAGAAGGAAATGAATTGTAATTTTAATGCTGCATAGTCTCAGTGTGAAGCCAGGATTAATGGCTGATAACAACAACAAATATTCACTTGGACACACAGTATTGTGAAGAAACTATTCAATAAAAGTTCCAACAAGGTCAGATTTTAACTATGAAAATATTGCTAATTCTAACATGTTGAAGGGAGAGTTCTTAAAACGGTTTGCGGGTGGAATGTTCCGTAATGAAAGAAAATTATTAAAAATTTCTTTGAGTTCTCGCTCTTTGTGTCATTGTTAAACACTGCAGAAAAAAGCGAGCCGTATACTAATCTGAAAGACAGTCAGTTGTTGTTCCGTCCAACACACACACACAAATATATACACATATACATTTTGCCATATCATGTCTTATTTTTCTCTACATAACTTTTTTCATATATTGATGTGTTGCAATAATCTCTGAATATAACAATATGCATAGTTTCCGGTCACGTCTGTTGGTGACTTTGCTGTTAATTTCTGCAGATATTTTAGCGGAGTACAAAGTGGTTTGCGGTACTGACATTAATACAAGTTTTAATAAAGCTACAGTGGTAGGTTCAACAGGATCTCTTTAAAAATTGGTGGACGTGTTTATTTGCAACAATAGGACTGACTTTAGAAATTATTGTTGTGAGTGGTCTTAGAGTATCTCATTTTATATTGGATAATTCAACTATGGCGTTTTTCGTTACAAGCATTTTAAGAATTAGTAGCAACTCTTAACTCATGCGTTTCATTTT
Organism: Medauroidea extradentata; assembly: GCA_003012365.1. Taxonomy (NCBI): domain Eukaryota; kingdom Metazoa; phylum Arthropoda; class Insecta; order Phasmatodea; family Phasmatidae; genus Medauroidea; species Medauroidea extradentata. The sequence goes on from PNEQ01097333.1 coordinate 50,800, forward strand.
TCTTTCTTCTGGCATCATTCAGCGCGTACTAACATTGCTCGAAATTCTATACAATTACAAAGCGACTCCACCTTCAGCAAGCATAAGAAGCGACATTTGTGGAACCTTCACTAAAATAAATATTTACAAATATTTGTTTGAATATAGCTAATTATATAGTCACTTGAGCTAAGAAAACGTTTTATTACTAGAACAAAATAACAAAAACAACACACCTAAATTTGTTGATCCAAAAATAACAGCAATTTTTTGACGAATTACTTAGCCTGACAGTAAAATATTTGTATGGTGCAAATGTAATTATTTTTTTGGATGTAAGCGGCCATGGTTGGCACAGTAGCTAGAGCACTCGCCTCCCATCATGACGGCCCGGGTTCGATTCCCGGTGGGGTCGGTCCTCGGGTTTTCGCACGTAGGAATCGTGCCAGATGATGCCGCTGGTCGGCGGGTTTTCTCGATGATCTCCCGTTTACCCCGTCCCTTCAATCCAGCGCTGCTCCATACATCATGTCATCCTTCACCAGTTTTTAAGACCTATATGGTAAGTGCTGACCAAAATCGATTCATTTTTTGGAGGCACAGAAACGTAGGCCTACATTTCGTTGCGCCAACCAAGCCTTTATGTGCTTGACAATTACAGCTGTTCTCTAATTATACGCCGATCAGGCACAAAAAATTCCGAGAAACAATGTATACGGAAAACAAAAAATAAAGACGTAAAATTTGTTAATATTCATCTATGTGAAAGTCATGCATGCATTCGAGAGCCGCTGGGTTCATTTCTTGGTGCTGCTGCGTATTTTTTTAGTGGATCGGCAGAAACTAGAATCACAGCCAAACAAATATTTAACTGTACTGACCAAATATTACATTTGGGCAACCAAGAAAATAACACAAAGTAATTTAGTTTCAGCAGCAAAAACATTTATTTCGCCATATGCAAACAATTTATTTGATTACGCCGAACATATTTTGTTTGACTCGACCACATGTTTCTTTCAGTACACGTGAAACTCTTAGTAACACGTGTATGTACCCAGAAGTAGTGAGCCTTATTCGAAATTTGTGAAAGATTAAGCTGGGCCAGACTTAGTACAGAAAGAATAACTTACTTGAAGTAATATTAAATGGCTACCGACTGTGCCTATGTTGTGCGTTGAAGTGCATCGTTCGTACTGATAATTTAGTAACTAAAGGTGATCGTAGAACAATTCATTTTAGTAATTTTCCAAGTCACTTTCAAAATACAGAAATTTTCGAAAGTGAAAATCTAAAACATGACTTTCGAAATAAATCTTTTTAATAAACGCTTTCTAATTGTACGCCTCCCCTGGGTATCCGACCGTTTGTGAATCACGTGCCTGAAATCGGATTGAAATAATATATTTCAGCCAAAATATCTTTTGGATGCATAAGTTTAAGGGGTACGGAAAAGTAAGACGTTGAGCGAACTATTGGAATACTCAATCGTCGATTAACTGTGAACCACTCATCATAGTTCGACGGGAATTTTTTGTAGGGTAGATATATTACTAGTTGACGTCTGTTTATACAGCACTAGCTAGCAGTATGCTATGCCTTCGAGTAAAAAATTAAAAATTGTTTTTAGAAAAATAAGGGATTAAAATAAAAATTCCATAAAAAATAAAACTTAAAATTTCTATAATTTTAATGTGATTATATCCAGGTCTCTATAGTAACCGAATTAAAAAAAACTCGTATTTGTATTCATTTTTTCTTCTAGACATAACCTGGCGATCGAGCGAACCTGATTTAGTGCTTGAGCAAATCTACCTAATCCTAGCAAGTTACTTAATATAACTGCCTTAAGTGGAGATACGAAATAATTTTCTTGTATTTTTGTTTTCGAACCATAACATTTATTCAAGTTGTATTATCAAAATTTTCTCTTTGACAAGACATGGGATAGTTCTTGATAAACTGCTTGACATACATAAAAATTGAGTCTTTAATTTATTTGTCACGCAGAATCATTCCAAGGAAAGTATAATTTAACGTTCAAGAATAACTACAAGTCCAATATATGATGAACATATAATACTCTTATGATCTCCAAAATTCATTGTATATATCTTCTGTGCCTCAACCTGGGTACATTTACCAAACATATTTCAGAAGTTATTGCAGAAAAATATATATAAAATTTAGCATCTAGCTCTTCCCCTTAAGGACGCTGCCTACCCTAGAGCCTTAGGAAGAGCAAGGTTACAGATTTACACCATAAATTATATTGAGGAGCGCTGAGTCACCTTTCACGATACAGCTTTAAGAAAAAAAAATTCTCCATTGAGATGAGGAAATTATTTCCATAAGAAGAAAAATGTGATTGAAAATTATGGGGGTGGGTTCGAGTGTTATTTATTTTTTTTTTTGCGATGAATGAAAAGTACTTGTTTAGTCGCAGTTTCCAGGGTATGGAAAAACGTTCCAAACGGTTCTATAAGAATGTGTGCCGCACCGAAACGATCAAAAAAGTCAGGGCGGAGGGCATATATTTTGGTTTGACAGTTACCGAGTCTCACAAATTGTGATTTAATATATAGTTCTTGTGAATACTGGTTTATTCGCTGAAAAAGTTTACTGTTTGTCGAACTTCAGTATAATTAGTCGGTATCTGACATTTTTGCTATGTTTGTTGGTGTGTTTCCATTTCTCTTGGCCAATTGCAACTGTGATGATTCACGCCCAAAATTTTGTGATTGGTCTGTAAACAGCTACACAACCATCCTACAAGTTTAGGGACAGGATGTTTCCGCGAAAATATTTCTGCTTCACTTTGTTTCAAAGCCTATTGCTAGAGACCCATGTTTTTCGCGGAAAGATTTTTTGCCTCACTTTGATTCCGTGCCTTACGTGCACATCTGCAATTCTGATTCGAGGTCAATGATTGGATATTATAACTCTCATGAGCCTTGGGATTCTACCGACAAATCACAGACGTGTGTTGTTGCAGGAATGTAATTGTAATTGGCTCTGTCAAATGAGATACGTAACTTTATAAAGATATGCTGCGAATAACCATGAAGAAGAATTGACGATGTCCACGTAAGGCACTGAAACAAAGTGGGGCAAAATTCTTTTCGCGAAAAACAGGGGTCCTACCTATTGCGTACACATCTGCAACTCTACTTCGTAATAATTGGCAGTTTGAATTAGTGCAACGACGTCTTTCGTTTAATCTGAGCCAACCAGTACACGGTTACTGCGGCACCATACGTATGTGATTTGCGGGTAGAAAAACCCAAATACGCTAAGAGTTATAAACAGCCTGTGGCTGACCACGAAACAGAGCTGCAGGTGTGCTCGTAAGGCACTGCAACAAAGTGAGGCAAAAAAATATTTCCGCGAAAGCTTCCAGTTTACACCAGTTATAAGTAGGGCCACGATTTTGTCGCGAAAAGATTTTTGCCCCACTTTGTTTCAGTGACTCACGTGCACATCGGCAGTTCTGTTTCAAGGTTATTGGCAGCGTGTCTTTTTTCAGACATGTTTCTCATTTGACTGCACCAATCAGAATAAGATTATTGTTAGAGACACTGGAAAATCGCGAAAATATTTAACATAGTCTCCAACAAACTGTAGTATCTCAATCGTGACACGTGCGAACAGTTTTCTGGCAAATCACATAAGTTCTGTGTTACAACTGTTCAGTTCTAATTGGGTCTGTTGAAGAGGGACACAGTGCTTCATATAAACAACAGCCAATATAGGTGCAAAACCTTCAGTGTTATACATAGTATGTTGGAGCCTAGCAGACAATAAACTTTTCCCGCGATTTACCAGTGTCTCTAATTATTGTTAGAGGCCCGGAAATTTCGCGGGTTCAACGCCCAGCAGGCTAGACTCCACAGTCCTGTGTGCACTGTCCTCAGCTAGATTCGTTCATTGGCTGCTGCTCCAGTGAGTGAGCATTTGAACATTTGACGATGTAGCGCAGGAGTCCGTGAGCGTTTTTACGCATGTCCGCCATTGGTTCGGAGTCCTCAAGGTCACGTCTAACAAACAATGACCCGATCGAAATAGTTTCCAAGATGTATATGACTTAGAAATCCAACCTCTCCTCAGTTGAATCCGCGAAATTTCCGGGGCTCTAATTATTGTGAGTCTGTACGTCTACAATTTGGCAAGTGAGAGTAAAATCATCCAACCACAGACGACGTAGCAGAGCTGCAGGTGTGCACATGACGCATCGAAACCAAATGTTGCAAAAATCTTTTCACCATAAAATCGCGGCTCTAGTTATAAGTACACACGGGAAAAATTCGCGGGTTCACTGACCTGGAGACTAGCCTCCAAGATTGTATGTGCACTCAAGCAAACAGCAGCTCTTCATTAGCTGCTCGCTGACACAGTGATGTGGACCTTCATTTACTTACAATTTTATTATTGGGTCAGGGACTTGCACGAGGTGTCAAATAAGTCAAGGGCCAATTGTGAAAGCGACATGAACGTTCAGTTGCTGGAATTCTAGTTTGTGCCTGAAAGAAAACGCGAATTTTTCAGGTCTCTAGTTATCAGTAGAGCCACGATTTTATGGCGAAAAGATTTTTGCAACAGTTGGTTTCGATGCGTCATGTGCACACCTGCAGCTCTGCCACATCGTCTGTGGTTGGTTGATTTTACTCTCACTGGCCTTGGCAAATTATAGACGTACAGACTCACAATAATCATATTCTGATTGGTGCAGTCAAATGAGCAACGTGTCTGAACATAGAC
>PNEQ01097345.1:0-17658 GCA_003012365.1 Medauroidea extradentata
GTCATCCCGCGCAATTTTTTGTAGTTTCCGATATTTACATGAATGTAGAAAACTCCAAAAAAGTGGTCATAACTTCGTTAAAAAAATTCTAAAAATTATTTTTTCATGGTCAGTCTACTTGAAATTTTTCTCTGATTCTTATGCCATGCAACAACAATCGAAAATAAAAAAAAAAATCCGTCGCTCCATTGCCCTTAAGAATACTCGGACCCGTTCCTGTATGACCACGGGTTCCTATTTAAGCTGTTGTTGCGAGTTTAAATTTTTAAATCCTGAAGGGAAGTAGATATCCCTAAGCCGGTACGTAGAAATGTTTGAAATTGATTGTATTATGTAGCTTTATTTTTTTCAAAACGTAAGTTCGCATGATTTTGGCTAGTTATCGACTTAATTAAATTTTCTTCAAGTCAATAACTAGCCAAATTATATTAACTTATGTTTTGAAAATATTAGGCTACATTGTAGAAACAATTTCAAACATTTATATGTAACGATTTTGTGATATCTGCTCTCTTTCAAGATTTAAAAATAAAGCTTACTAAAATAGCAAACATAGGGACCCGTGGTCTTAACTCGTTGTTTTGAATGTCAATATATTGCCGGCTGTGATAACACATCTGTTAACTGAGGCCGGAAACTATGTTGATAAATATTAGTTATATTTTAATGACAGTGAGTAATGAGTTAAGTTCAACAATTTGTACAACGAGCATGCTATCGGCGAGAGTGAACGCGGACCGATGGCAGGTGACGTCTGTGCTGGAGAGTAACGAAAAGGACTGTTGACGTCGAGGACGACCAGCGACTGCGGCCTGGTGTTGGACGTAATGCGGAAGGAGGGTGACAAAACAAGGGAGTGATAGTGTGCGGTGAAGGATCTGTTGACGGATTTAGCGAGAGTCTGGTTGGATTAACAGAGACGGTTAATATTTAGTTCGACTGCAGCAGTGACAGACATTTAATGCTGTGACATTTTGTTGCATAATAAGATATTTGTAAATACCAAGAAACAGTGTATATTCTGGTGTACATTGAGAGTTGTAATCTAAGAAAGAAATAAACAACCTTTTTTGTATTTAAATTAAAAGTATACCTTCATCTTTTAAAACATCTCTATTGTATACCTTGTTTAGGATGAATTCAGTAAATTTTGACAGCTATTTATGGAGTATACTGGAGCTCCCGTTCAAACTCGCTCTGAATAGTTTCCTGGGCTCAGCAATCTGTGGATTCGCCCTATAGGGAACTGCTGTCCTGTTAATATTTTGTGGTGTGTATCACAATGCAAGCCATTTTACGTAAAAGATAAATTTTGTTTTGCATTGGGCCACATATAAAAATAATAACAATTATTATATAAAATTGCGGACCCCTGTTTTTCGCGGAAAGAATTTTGCCACACTTTGTTTCAGTGCCTTACGTGCACATCTACAGTTCTGCTTCGTGGTCCGTGATTGGATATTTTAACTCTCACGAGTCTTGGTATTCTACTAGTAAATAACAGACGTGTGGTGTTGCATGGACCTTATTGTAATTGGCTAAGTTAAGGGTGATTGATCCCTGTCAGATCGGTTTTATGTTTTTTCTTATAAATCAGGGAATAGACACATTGTTTTACTTTTTTCACGCTGACAAGGCATAGTTTATTGTTTCATTCACTTTTTGGAATCCTTACGTAGGGTCTCTCATTGCAGGGGACCACGCTTATCTGGGAACAATTTTGAATCCAGTTTAAGTGTGTTGCATGTCATATATTTCCCATTAAATAATACAGACGGGGATGTCCCAAAAAAGTTAACACTTCGCAAATACAAACAAATCCGTTTTGTACTACTTGTAACACTTTATGGAGAATTTTCTGTTTTTCAATCGCTACTCTCGTCTGTGCCATTAATTTACGTTACTTCAGCCAATTTCTGAAAAATAAAGTATTTGCGATTTTTAAACTCGGCGTGAGGGCGCGTTTGTTGGACAAACCTGTATACTATTACTTTATACAAGTAATAAAATATTAAACAGTAACTTTTTGCTTTACAATTGTGTTTCTTTCCAGAAGTGATCTAGGATATTTTTGCTCCCTCCAGGTCTGATATTTTCGTGAACCGGCCCTGATGAGTCAGCTAGGTACACAACTTCTGCTTGTCTGGCTTTGCTACAGACATGTTGGCGTCGTCTTGGACATGTGAGTTGCTTACGTAATGGTCCAGTCCAACAGTAGCGACGAACGTCGTCAGATAACGGACGCAAGACAAGACGGTCGTGTTTAAGAACGTAAGTCGACCTCGGGGTGCCTGGCAGTGAGATAGAGACCTTGTCTAAAAGCATTACAAGGTTAAGGCGAATCTTGTGTGTATGCGAGTGTTGTTTACATTTATTACTACTATCAAGATATTGTGCCCTTGCCAAGAAAATGCACCCGCATATATCAACAAAATAACTAAGCATATAGCCAGGGCCAGGGAAATTTCGCGAATTCAATTACCTGTATATTAGAATCAACTATCCGTATGTACGCTAGTCAAGCCCCAACCATTTGTCCTATACTGCTACTCAGTGGAACAACAGACAATGAACGAATATACGGAGCTCGAGTGTGCATAGGGAAATGGATTCTAACATGTGGGTTATTGAATTAGCGAAATTTTCCTGGCCCTACATATAGATAATTGGAGAAAGAGCAGGTTATGTTAGGTATTGTTAGGTTTAGTTAAATAATATATTGGGTTTTATGTCTCGTCGACAGTGGGCCATTAGAGACTGTGACACACATTTTGATACAATGACGGGAGTTGAGAGAGGAGTCGGCCATGGACTTTGTTACGAAACAATACCAGTATTCTCATGGAGTAATTTTGGAAAACCATGGAAAACCGGAATCAGAATGACCGGAGCCGGGAATCGAATCCGGGTCGCTCGGTTTTAGTTAAAGAAAAAATTGCATGTATTTACTGAACACCAAATACGTAAACAAAACGGTAAAACAGAGTGGACACCATCGTAATAAATACATAAAGACGCAACAGTAAATTACGGTAATATTCGGCAACGTTAAATTAATTCCGTGTTTAAAATGTGGGAGCAAAGTCTGTATATTTACGAAATCTTATATAGGCTATATGAATTAATTTTTGTTTGTTTTCTGTGCGTATATATACCTATACTTAGTTGAGTTATGCGTGCGCTCGCGAGAGATTCTATAAAAAACAAATTGTTATAAAAATTGGGGTGGGGGGGGGGGGCAAAGTGGAACACAGAGGCAAACGGGATACCCAAAAATTTTAATGGGTATTGCAACGCATGCCGGGGCAGCTAATAAAATATGAAAGCATATTTCGTAAATTGTTAGGTTACACAGTTTTAAGATAAATCCGAAAGTGAGCCTACACTTTCTCACATAAGAAAAATTGAGCATTCATGTCGCACGAAATTTTTAATTGAAAATGATTTTGCTTTTCAAGGTTGAAGTTCATATTTGAATGTTCTGTTCTCATGAATTATTTTCCCTGTTAAAGATTTTGTTCCGTTCAAAGGTAGCTGCCGTAAAGCATAACACACTAACCTACTTGCTATTCATAAAAGTGTGAAAACTTCATCTACTTTTGTGACTTTGTGCCACACTATATTTACACTGGTGTCTAGAAGTCCACTGCGAAAACTCCAGACATAATTCTTTTGGATTGTTTTTAGTACAGACCACGGCCGTAGAAGAACAGGTCTGGACACTCGCCTGAATATTTGACCCCCTTGTTGTTTGGCTGTAGTTCGTCAAGTTACCGAGAAGATTGTTATTCATTGGCGCTGATGTTAGGGCGGTCGGACTAAACTCCGCCCACTTCCTTTCCGCTGAGATAAACAATTTATCAAAACGTTTTTTTTATCAGTACATGAAATACTTCCTTCGCTCACAAATTTAAGAAAAGGCTCCAGCAATCTTTATTTACTTTATAAATTTAACAATGAAAAATAGTGGACAGAGTTTGAGTCCAACCGCCCGGAAAACAGCGCCAAAAAGTACGATATTCTCGGTAACTTGACGAACTACAGCCAATAGGCGAGTGTCCAGACCTGTTCTTCTACGACCGTGGTACAGACGTATACTCTTTGATGTAATTAAGTTATTCTCAAATAAACGCTGTGTGTAGTGGCATGCGCCTACTTTTATGCAACTTGTTTTAGATTATGGTTGCATCGTTTTCTTCTCCAGGCGCTATACGCAGCAACATTGAACACTAATAACACAAAAAAAATTACGAAAATATCTATGTACTTAACTTATGTATTGCAACCGGCCGAAAGAATATGTGTGGAATTTCGGGATTGAATTTCTAAACGCATGATAAATGCAGTTATAGAAATCTGAACGATTTTGTGTATGTCACTTAGGAGGTCACTGATTTTTTTTTTACTAGAGCTAGCATATTAATTTTAACATGCGTCAAACTTGCTATATATTTGCAAGAATCTGCTACGGTTCTTTCAGTACTTTTACAATATCCACGATATTAAAAAAAAAAAAATTGTTCTCGTATTCGCTGTTGGATAAGTCTTGAATGGAGGAGGAAGAATTTTTATTGCATTTAGAAAAAATACTTATGTGATGAGTACGAAAGTGTATATCTGACTTAACTTGGCCATGAAAAATACTGGAAGAGTTGCTAATGATCATTTAGTGGTGTTTTATGTCACGCAGTAGATATGTTACGAATGTTTAGAATTTGTTTATTGACTGAATAGCAGCAATGCGGAAGTTAAAATGTCGCGTGCCTCTGACTATCTGTGTACATACGTAGCTCTAATGTTTTATTTATATATTTTACTGTAATACCAATCCTTGCTCTATAAGGCCTCCTATCTTTACCTGCGCTTCAAATACGTTGCAGCAAGCTACGGTTATTAAACTTTTTTACTAAACTACTTAACGTGCACCGCATTCGTATGTCTACCAGAAGAAAACTCTCTTCAAACTATTCCACTCTAAGTTTGAAAATTCAACACGCTTATCACAGAAAAAAATTATTTTCGAACCCTTCAAAGTCGTATTAAAAACAGTTTTTTTACACTGCGAAAGTATTGTAATCGGGGGTAACTCTGGACACATGGAGTGACTTGAGACATTTTTACAAAAATTTTATTTTCTATGTGTGTATACTGTGGGTAAATATGAATGTATTTTAATGTGGACATTCAGGAATTTTAATTTATCACAAGTAAATTTCTTTACTCAGGGCTACCTTACGTAAGATAAATATTTTTCTCAAATGTCCCACGTCACCTCACATGTACAAAGTCAACCCCGATTACTGTATCTACGAAATTAGCTAACAACTGGAATCAAGAGATACAAATGCAGACACGTGGCTAAACTTGGATCCATACATCCCACTAATATAAATGTATGGTCACTTCTTAGGGATGTTCCAAGTCCGATAAAATCAAAATTTTATATTTTTATGAAATAGTGTTAGTTTTGTAGACGATACTTTTGAGTACAGTTTCCTCTTATGAAACAATTTTAGCTCTAATAGTTTTCTCAAAACGGTACGTCAAAGTAAAAATTTGCTTGTTACGCTACCATGCAAATAGCGAAAACTAATTGATCTACTTAAATGAAATAATTCACTGTGAACTAACATCCCATGAGCTCTCCAATGAAACATTTTGAAACCCACAACGTAATATTTCGAATTTTTTTTAAAAGATCGTAAAAGTACATAAAGTAATTGCAAATTCAACACATTTTAAAATTATAATAACAGTTCATGGGATATTTTCTAAATTCTTTATTACGTAGCTCATGGCATGTTATTTCATTGTTTTCACTATTGACATGGCAGCAGAACATACAAATTTTGACTTTGTCACCCCGTTATGAGAAAACTATAAGAGCTAAAATTGTTTCGTATGAGTAAAATGTACTCACAAGTATCGTCTATAAAACTAGCACTATTTTATAAAAATATAAAATTATGATTTTATCACACTTGAACACCCTTAAGGGCGCTACATACCCCAGAACCCTGGCGGGAGCAAGTATTGGGATACGCATTTTGTATATTTCCTCTGGCTCAAGTACCACCCTTAAAATGGGAAATCAATTGTTATACAAGTATTTCGCTACGGATCAGTTTTCATATTATATTAAATTATGTGGGTCTCAGTACCTGTCGAACCCTCAAATATGCCACCACTAAAATTTTGTTCGTCTTAGTGCGGCTCAAATTGTCATAGAATTTTTAGGCTGTTTTTTCAATACCAGGAAAACTATGAACCAATAAGTATTTTTTGTGTCTAAAAACACTCTGAAAAACTACTCATAATTTCTTTCATCTTCATTTTAATTCCTGTAGCAATACTCTCTTCGATCCAATGTATAAAATAATGTTTTGCTCGAAAGCGACATTGGAAAATTGGACTGAGCCCCACCGAATATAATTGAACATATAAATTCTATAGAGGAAGCCACATTAAAAGCACCGCCTCTCTGAAGTTTTCAGCGTTTATGGCACAGTAGTGAAGAAGCTATAAGGTCGACATTGATGCGTACATCAAATTCCGTGTTGCCAGTACGCACGCAAGTACTGAACTTGCGTGCAGTCATTCCGCAAAACTGTTTTTAGTTTTGCCACGAGACTTTGTGACCATAGAGGTATTTTTTTTAGCATTCAAAGTATAACAAATGTTGTTATAAAAATAAGCCAAAACAAACAGAATTTTTTTTTGTGGAAGAACTGTGCACTATTTTTCATAACGCCTACCAGATGTGCATTATGCCATTGCACAATATATCCAAATTTTTCAAAGCATTGCGTTTACATCACTTTAATTATATGCAACAATGTGAATAAAACTTCCGAGAATGGCCTTAATAAACATGAAATTTCAGTCGTTAAAGAATTAAATGGGACATTATCACCAATTAAAGACGCTTCCAATATTGCTTATCAAAATACATCAAGCCACTTTTTGAAGGTTCTGCATCAGCTGCTGACAGTGCGTGTGCTTGTTTGTTCTGCATGCGCTCGTTCAAATAACCGATTTGCCATACTCAGATATTATTTTTCCAGCTTTTCAACGTTATGATGATAGTCAAACAATACTGGCCATGTAGCTGATATTTTACTTCGAAACTATGTGAATAACTAGTGTTTATGGAATCTATGCAATTTCATGGAATATATCGTGACTTCCGGGTAGGGAGGCGCACTTAGCGAGCCAACTATGTACTTCTTTGTTATGATTAACGTAGGGTCATCTCGCTTGGTGAAAGGATGCGCAGAGAAAGGTTGGGTGTAAACAAGGCTAAAGGTCGGGTTTTAGGTCGCACAGAAATGAGAAAGGCAACGTGACCTTCAAATGATAGTGTCGAATCACAGGACAGAGGCTCTGTGCTTACATAAAGAGTCGTGCTGGAAGTTAGCGCGGTAACACCACCCTGCAGTGCACGATCACTAGAAGATCATGATGTAACGCGATTTCAGTGACAAATTCGCAGAAGATGACATGGATGATAACACAGAAATGAAAGGACAACTGAGTGCCCTACAACTGAATCGGTCAGAAAAGTCGACTCACCACTGTGATATTCTTAAGAAGTATGGAAATGTATTATGTCGAGCGGAAGACTGGAGTACTCAATCGTCAATAACATCTGAACTGCTAATCAAAATTAAATGAATTTTTTTTACCGAGTAGATAGTTTATCAGTGGACGTTCATTTGCATAGCATTATGCGGTAGTATGCTTTACTTTCGAGTAAAAAATTAAAAACAGTTTTTTAGAAAAATAAGGGCTTGAAACCACAAAATATATAATAATGGAAAACTGGCATTTCTATAATTTTAAATATGATAATATCTAGGCCTCTATAATAACCGAATTTCAAAAATACTCGCGTTTTGATTTGAAAATTATTTTACTATACAAAAATATCTGCACGAGAGGTTTACGTATCGCTAGTTGAGGGCCTTGAACAGATCAGGCCCGTAGTCCACTAGTACACAAATTAGATCTGCAACAATATGATATTACTGTACGTGCCGAAAACCGGGTTGAACTACATGCAATATGTCAGGATGATCATTTTTCCTTTACTTTAGAGGGGGGGGGGGATGTTAGATAATATTCATTATTTTTTAGGTTTTCGAGCCATTACATTTATTCAAGATGTATTATCAAAATTTTCTCTTTGACAAGACATAATATATATTCTTGTTAAACTCCTTGGCGTAAATAATAATGGAATCTTTCACTAATTTGTCATGCTGAATTATTGCAAGGGAATTATAGGTTAACTTTCGAGGATGATTACAAGTCCAATGTAATATGATCTCCAAAATGCATCACAAATATCTTATATGCCTCAAAATTACCACATTTACAAAAAAAATTAACAGAAGTTACTGCAGAAAATCGACAAATTAAATTTATCTCTCCCCCGTAAAACCATTACTCGTAGATTAGTTATTTACGGAGGTACGGATATACGAGCAGACATCGTTTTTACAGTATAGTATTTCTAGCGGAAGTCGTTCACAGCGGCAACACGTACATTAGCGCCATGCAGTTAGTGTAGTGTGAGAGGCGACGGTGTGCGGAGGCGGACTCACCGAAGACTATAACGGCAGCGGCGGTGACCGTCATAGTAGCTGGAGGTGTCCGAGCTGGATGATGTTCATCGCTGAGTGATGCTCGCGGAGGTTCGAGTCCCGCGCTCAGTCTTGTCGTTCATGGCGCGCGCGCTCTAGCGACTGGCTGGCCTCCACGACTCCGCGCCTCTCTTATACCGCACCACGTGACGTCACACTACGTAGCTTTAAACTTGGCACCCACACCAAGCTCCACTACGTACGCTGTCTTGCCGCCGCGTAAACATGCACCTCACCTATTACATCTTCGGGGAAATTCAGGGCAGCCTTCTTCCCGTACCCATTCCTGCGACGTTAACATGCCGACCAACGAAGAGGGGTCGTGCTGTGTGTTCCTTGAACTCGACAATACAGATATCCAGTATTTTATTTGCAAAGACCGCGGAATTTCCCTTATTCATTAAGAGAGAAGTTATTTCCCGAACATTTGTAGGCTTGCACGTGGGTAACTTTCGCAGTCAGGGTGTCTGTTTAGTCATCCTTCAGGACTCTAAACCAATAGCAGACATGCATGTAAACATACTCAAGCCATTCACTGGAGCAGCAGTAAATAAACAAATGGCTGAGGACAGAATGTACTGTGGAGTCCAACAGGCAGGTCGTTGAACCAGCCAAATTTCTATGTATCTTGACTACTTGTAATGGGAATCACTATTGAAAGATCTGCAATAACGAGTCAGCAGTGCAGAAACATCTTTTTCTAAGTCCAAGAATGTTTAGAGCTCTGACAGTGAGACCAATGAACTGGCGCGAGTACTACCTACAATATACAGTTAATCACAGATTTCTATGATCTGTCATTTCATTTCACTTTCTGCGTAAACTTAATAATCATGTCATTAAGCTGTCTTCGTATCCGAGGTTACAGTCGTTTGAGGTAACTTTGTACCATTTTAGGGTAACGTTGTACCAGGCATTATCTTTTATATAATCACTTTGTGGTCTTCAACCACTATGCAAACTTCAAGATTAGCAAATGTATTAATATAGAACCCAACAGTATTGTTAAAATCTTGGATACTTCATTCGAAATTAACCTAGGCTGGTAGTACAAAGTTGCTGACCGGTACAAAGTTACCCCAAATGACTGCAACGTCTCCTTCAGTGCCAAGTATTCTGAATTCCAATCTCGGGCAACTTCTGTGATATCAGTAGGTTTAAGCAAGGTTCAATAAGTAACATTTATTGAGTCCCACGCGGCAGTTTCCAACACTAAATTAATTATAGCAGATGAGTTTTACATGTTATCTTCAGAACCAGAAGGTACCTCGTTAATACACTGCGAGCGTTGTATGAAACACCAACTAAGTTTTCAGAATCTGTATTTCAAGTTTATGCTCGACCAACACAGGACACGGAATTAGTTAATAACAGACTATTTAATATATACAAAAGACTGATGATGAGTTTTCAAAATGTTTAGGTTTGTGAGAGTTATTTAAGTGCGAAAATATGTAACTATACACTTACAGGTATACACACGTATGTTACATATGTCAATTACATCTGTATTAGTGCTTATATGCATTTTTATTTTGTAAGTTCGGTTACAGACACATACGAGAGGTTTTCATTAGAGATTAGAGAAACGTACAGATCGAGCATAATATATATGGAGAGTGGTATGAGGCCTTGATACGGAAGGAGGAGGTTGAAAAATGTTGTTTACCATAGCAACGTGAATAAGGCGGCTGTGGGTAACCTAATTTCTCAATACAACTACAGAAATAGCTTATTGCACTTAGAAACAACTCCGCCATATTGCTAACTGAATAAACAAAGAAGGCTTGGCCTCAATCACGGCCGTAGAAGAACAGGTCTGGACACTCGCCTGGAAACTCGACCCCCATGTTGTTTGGCTGCAGTTCACCAAGTTACCAGGAGTGTTGTGCGTCTTTGACGCTGCAATCAGGGCGGTCGGGCTCAAACTCCGCCCACTTCCCTCCCACTTTTTTTTCCAGTGTTTATTTTATAAAGATAAACAATTTATAACAACGTATTTTTATCCCTTTATTAAATACTTCCTTCGCTCACAATCCTAAAGCATGTGAACAATGGAAAAAAGTGGGCGGAGTTTGAGCCCGACCGCCCTGATTGCAGCGCCAAAGACGCACAATACTCTCGGTAACTTGGTGAACTGCAGTCAAACAACAAAGGGGTCAAGCAAAGTACATTGGTAGATAGGCGAGTGTGCAGACCTGTACTTCTAAAACCTTGGCCTCAGTATAGGCTGCTAATAAACCATCTGTACTTTCCTCTCATCACTGGTTTTCACAAATACGCAACCCACCACGTGAAGCTTGTTCTTTCAAGTAGCCACAACACGAAGTTTCTCTATGATTCGCCACGTTTATTGAAGTCCTCCGAGCACATCTGCAGTCCGCAAGTTTGTAACCGATTTCAGAGTCGGCCACTAGCATATTAGACTACAGTAGTCATGCGTACTCAAAAAAACAGCACGAAGCAAACTAATACGCAGTTACTAGTCTAAGTTACATTCTTTCCATAGCTTTGTTACATTAGAAGCCAGGAGGATTACTTGACAGAAAAAGAAAAGTTTCTTCTTAATTCAATATTTTCGAATATCGTTTTATATTGAATGTATATACGTTTGGTCTAGCGATTACTTTTAATCAATAATTTTGGAAGGCAGTGAAAAAAAAAAAAAAACCTTATAAAGGATCGTGCAGACACTTTTACTATGTGAGGACAAGCCAGCACTTTAAGTGTTTGTAACCAAGGAAACGTAGGCGAGGACAAATTACTACTCTGGTGAACTGTGCAGTGTTCTCTGTTGACCTTGAGAAAATAAGGCCTTGCACTCATGTAGCGAGGACACCAAACACAGAGATTTTTCTCACCCCCAGCCCCCGTCAGCATTCAAAATTCATGAGCATCGATATTCAACACTGTGGTTTGGGTCCGAAATTTCTGTTGGCTGTTGCGTCGCACGATTCTAATTCCTTTCTACAGCAGGCAACCTCCGTCGCCGAGGCCACGCGAGGTACCTGTGATCTGCTGAGGTCAGGACCTGAGCTGTGGTCTCGCACAAGTCGTGCACGTGTGGCGTTCTTAGGGGTCAGGAACAGAACGCATCATTAACAAACTTGACCTTAGTGCAGGAATGAAGATTATATTTCAGCTTACATAATGTGCGATTGTGATTGAATGAGCTATCCAACATCAAGAAATTTTAAAACCCGTCAAAACGGTAAATATTTGATGAAAACTAAAGTTACGAAAGATACTCCATCAAATATATCGCAAAAATCATCGGTGCTAAAATAGCCTCCATACACAATATGTTTGCATCCTACTTCTTATATAATTGGACGACATATTCGTGTCCACTGACCTTTTCATTGCTGATATACTCCTGGTTAACAGACCATCGGCGAGGCACAGCATGAAGAGAAATGGCCGTAAATATATAAATGACGTATGTGCCAATTTCGCAAAAGTACTCTAGGAAAATTATCACTTTTTATGGCTCGCTTAACATGCGTTAAACAAATTATGTTTATTAGCCACATGTAAATAGATTATACTAACGAGAGGTGCAAAGATAACAACTGGGTAAAATTATAAATTTACCAGAACTGTAGTAATAATAATTTTAACATGAAAAGCTTATAATTAATTACAACCTACTGGTTTAAGTAACGCTGTTCTGAGGATACTTGTTTATTCAAATGATGAACTCGTGTGTATGGTTCTGTAAGCTCTTAAAACTAAGCTGACCATTAACGGATTCTTGAGAATATTCTTGGACATGGCAACTGTCTGAAAGGGGAATAATTTTGCTTTGCATAAAGTACACGTGATAGTAATGCTTTTCCTCTGCAAGGTCAATCATGTTGTGCATACCTTTTAACTCATCTTACACATATTTCTTGTTTCTGCCTATAAACAAGAAACATTAGAACTATTGTAAAAATTGTCACAAACGTAAATAAATGAATACAAAAGAATTGAACAAAGAAAAGCAATTTTCCAAGAGAGAACTGGATACGTGTGAAAATAAAACAGTTTGCTATGAAGAACCAATATTCCAACGAAACCTTGCCAGTCGTTACGAGTATGAACTCAGACTCCATAAAAAACACATGTCTTATTGAAATGAGTATGTTTATTCTCAGTTAGTGCTATAAAATATGTTTTTTCTACAGCTAGATAAGGTGGATATGTCTGGTTTTGAAAGTTTGCTCCTCAATAATGACTAAATAATTTATGTTGGCCATATGATGGTTTTTTTTTTTTTTCAGTCGTCAATCAAACAATGTGGCCAGTGGTAAGCGTAGTACATAAACTGTGTGCATATATTTTTTTATAACTTATAGTTACATCAGCAGTCAGTCATTTGATATTATTATTACTGCCTGTCTGCCTCTGTAGCTATCGTCAGTGGAGGCTGAACAGGAACTTGTTACTCTTGCTTCCCCATAGAAAACGTTTCGCTTGACACTTCTCTGCCATGACCTGCTGTCTATTTTAATTTGTTCTGACATTGTGTTGGTTGACTGCTACAGGCGTATGTACGCATGCAGTAAATATGAGCACGTCACAGGTTGGTATGTATATAGAGAAGCAATTAGCGAATGTACCAGACCAAGACGAGCAGGAAAACTGATGGTAACGCCATGTCAAGTAATAAGAAACCATTCCAGAATTTACCTGCAGTAAATGTGGAAAACCATGGAACATTGAATCCAGAACTGATGGCCTAGAAATTCAACCTGCGGTCTCCCTCCCAACTGCGAGACCATTGAATGTCAGCTCGCTCGGTAAGATAGCGTTCGCGTTCTGTCTCCAACGTTGTGGCATTAGTTTATATTTATTTCCTTCTGTATTCAAGGATGGGAGAAAATTAGGCCTTAATATGTGCGAAATGTGGAAAGCAATGCAGGAAAATAAATTTTATGTATGCTAGCCTACATTGTGTAAAAGCGTGCGCGATAAGACCTGAAATAAAATTAAACCTGTGTTCTACTGAGGTAATCATCTTTAGAAGTCAAAATAACTTTACCTTGATGTTAACATTGAGGTAGCCTAATATTTTAAGTATGAAGTAATCTGAAATAATATTAAAAATAATTAGTAGGTATAATTTCTATCGAAAATTCATCCTGAAGAAATTCGTTAAACTTGATGAATACCTGTTCGTAAATATCCTATATGTTTTGTAAATAATATTAATTATTTTATAATAAATTGTGTACGTACATTTATACTCACGTAGACACATAAATTAGAACACATAAAAGTTAATAAGAAAAGATTTTAATATGATCTTTGAAAGAACTGTGCAATGGGAGTTCATGACTAGATTCAGTTTCTTGGACGTACTCCATTGCAAAATTGAATGACTGTCAAAGAAAACTAAACAAATAAAAGAAAACCATAAAGTAAGCAGAGTATGCTTAGTCAGCAAGCTACATACACAACATGAAATTCCAAGATGGAATCGGGTCAAATTAAAACAAGGAACAAACAGATAATAAATGAAATTAATAACAAATAAAATAAAAAACCAAATAACATGCGACACAACGATGAGACGAAACAACAAACACAGTAGATATCAGACACGAACAGAAAAATAACAAAAGGACACAACAAGTAGACGAGACAAAACGCAACAATATCAGACATATACAGACAAGACAAACGACACAATGAAGAGACGAAACAAAACACAGTAGTTCTCCAGAGAAACTTAATCTAGTCAGGATTTTAATAATAAATAAAGTTTTTTTAATTAGATTTATGTAAGGATGTTTTAAGTGATACTCCGATCGATTAGAAACAAACAAATGAAAGAACCTCTTAATATAAGGATCTCGAAGCTAATATATTTTAAATTGTCACCAGCTGGAGAACAGCGACGAGTGGTAGGGGCAATTTTTTTTTGCAGTGGCCACGCTTTCAAATACCAAAGTGTTAACAGCATCCACACAGCATCCACACAGGATCTCAATTAACCTGTCGATATGCATATCCGTCTTCACTTGCCGGATCTCTGCGACGAATTACGAGAAGAAGCTAGTGACTCACTGCCCCGCTATTTTGTTACGCAGGGGAAGGATTCCGGGATATCCGGACAGATTCCGCGGCTGCCGGCGTTGTACATACGTGTTTTGTTTTTTCTGAATTCCATAACTCGGAGAGCTTAGATTCTCTGCTTATTAAAGTGTATCAGAAAATCGTGACGTCAGTCCGAGACTCTGACGTAGGGCGTATTCTGTCTGAGGAAGCCAGTATTTCCAGTTGCGTGCAAGAACCGGTGACCAGTAATTACACCGCCTCGTCGCTTGTAGGTCACGGGTATTGACACTCCGCGCAAAAGTGACTCATCTCAAATAGTATTTTTTTTTCAGGCATCGGCAGGCTTGTGTCTTCAGTGGGTTGGAAACCTTTTTTACACATTAATCACGCGAAAGTTTTGTACATAATTTAGTACTCAATTATAGAATAAACACCACGCCCTCTCCCCCGCCGGGCCTAGAAAATAAAAAGTGCACAGAAGCTTGAAGCTGTGTTGGCATTCAGGAATGAAAACGTTCATCAAATGCACTACGATACATTCCTAATCTAAACGCACTCATAGTGCGTGGAAATACTGATTTTATGAGAAACGTAAATTTCCTAACACACACAATGATATCTAGGCCCTTGTTGTTTCACAGTCTGTATAGAAAATATAATGTCATTTCCTATGGTCTCTCTCTCTGTTATTTAATCCTCCCACCGATTTTAAGAGGTAGGAAGTAGATTGTCGGAACGTCTCCGGTGTATCGTGGTCATTAGAGATGGAAACAATGGCTCAGACAGGCAAAATACGGGGAAGAGGAAGAATCGCCATGGCCTAGTTAGCTGTCTTTATAGAAATCACCATAGAAAAACTGAAATGAATACGGTCTCGCTGAATCTGAAGTCGGCATTTTACAACTATGCCATCTGGCTTGGTAATTAGTTGCGGAATTTTTTTTAATAAATGTAATTTTAATGTCAATTTTCACCGTAGCATTACTCCCAATATATCTACTTTACTAACAGTTTGAAAACACATGTTCTACTTATTTGTTATAATCTACCACCCCACAAAATTAAGGTGGATGATGCACGGTCGTCTTAAATTACAGTATTTTCCCCGCTACAAGCATTCCTGAAGGCATATCAACATTTCTGACATTTCATGCTCTAAATATTAAACTAAACCTTCGCCTTTTCACATTGTTAGATAATTTGTTACTTCCTTAATAGTTTACACGTGTTGGAAGATAAGAAATAACACAATTTATCTTAGCTTCCAACAAATGTCCGATAATATGGAAGTAATGTACTATCCAAAAACATTTTTAAAAATGTGTCGTAGACTGACGTTTAGAGCATGTAATGTTTAAAAATGTTGATACGCCTTCAGTAATGCTTATAGCGGGGAATATACTTTAATTAATGCTCGGTTTCAGTCGCCATATTGAACAATTTTATTTTCCACTTTTTTGAAATTCTACTAAGAAAAATTTTAAATATGCGACTATGCCGCAAATTCTGTTTACCTTGTGCTACAGTATGACATTGCGATTTAGCTGTTAACATATAATTACTCCGCAATCTGTGTGCCAAGTTATTTTCATATCCATAATTTGCCCGACAGATTGCGACCGAACTAGTTCAATTGCCATGATTGTACTTTAGCGCAAAGTAAATAGAGTTAGCAGTATAGTCGCCGATTCAACATTTATCTTTTCAGGCTCCCAAAAAAATCGAATAATTACAAAATTCAATATGACGACTGAAATCGAGCCTTAAATATCACCGTGCACTATGCCTGTAACACATTCCGGCCTGACTCAACCTGTATCTATGGTATATTGCTGGGCCTGAGGATTACTTACGAACTTTATCGCACTATTATGACAGAAGAAGCAATGGACTGCAATAACCGATATGTTCTAATCGATTATCAGTGACTTCATGGCATTCATTCAAGACAGTAGTACATTTCTAAAAAAAACTCTCGTACGGTTTTCGATCAACCGTCACTCTTTACCAAACGTAAATGAGGTTCTTAAAATATATTTTGATGACAAAGAGTTGAAGTTCGCTTTAGTGGTTTCTAAAAGTGTTTGCTCCTTTCACATGACTTGATATACAAAAGGAAATTACCGGTTTTACATTTTCGAATAAGTTAGTTAACAAGCTAATATTGATAAAAGTAAAAAGAGGTTACGAAATTGCAGTATGTTGTGATTTTTATGAAAACATATCTTCCCATGGATGACGATTTCCTTTGACTTAGCTATGACAGTATTTCTTAATGCGACAGCGGACTTGAGCTGTAATTACGTTTATTACTCTAGCATAGTAAAGTAAAATGTTTTGTCAACATCACGGACAGTCCACAATTTATTCGTTCGATGTTTCACATCCAGTATTTTATCAGTCTTATAATGAATGCTTCTCTTCATTATCACTTTAGTCTGTGTTCACTATTAAGGAAGATAGATGTCTGTATTCTTATATTTATTGATGTTTCCACAAAACTGCTAGATGGAGTTTTATTTACGGTTTGTGAGTCTACTGAGCATGTAATATAGTTTATTTCCTAAAATATGTATTGTGTATGTTCAGTTCCTCTTTTCGCCTTTGATTTATGCTAAAAAAATAATTTCTTATTAACCTATTATGTCATATTGACGGTGTGGTGAAAGTCACAATTTCATGTTGTTTGTGGAGTTGTCGTCTGTAGTTTGTACAACCAGAGATTACTGTTTATTTTCTGAAATAAAATGTATGATGAAATCTGTTCGAGGCAAGATGTGAGGTTCTCCATAAGTGTCAAGCAAAGATGAAGAATGATTAGTTCACAGAAAATGTTGCTTTGTCATCCCACCAGTAGGCCTTCCTTACACATGCAGATATTGGAGTTGTGGGACGCGGATGTGATACGAGCGGCTTCACATAGTACGGAATGTCTGCTCGATGCTCGAAGAAGTAGGTGTTGAAAATA
>PNEQ01097345.1:17758-72833 GCA_003012365.1 Medauroidea extradentata
AAAAAAAAAAAAAAAAAAAAAAAAAAAAAAAAAAAAAAAAAAAAGTACAATTATATTCTTAAAACAAAAATTGTCGTACAATTATATTCTTAAAACAAAAATTGTCCATTACCTTGGCTTTCTCGCATATTATGAATGAACTGAATGAACTTAAAATTAAATCAACAATTGTTCAGTTAGTAATTTAAGATATGGAAGTAAGTGAAACTTTTGATTCCTAATAGCATTTACCGTTGTTGAATGCATGTATTAGATCCCTAATTACTTTATTCGTCAGGCGAAAATAAACATGTACTATCACACTTGCAATATCAGAGTCGCTAGAAACAGCCATGAAAATTATATTTCTAGTAGTCTCCTTATTTTAAATAATGATGAATGTTTGTCCTACAGTAAATAATTCATTGTAGTTACACAACTGAATTTTGTATATCGTTTGGTTTAGAACATAAATACTTGTACATTGAGATAGCATTTTCTGACGTCTGTTTGTTAAAGCCTTCATCACATGATCCATCAAAAACCATCAGAAACATTTAGTAAACAATTGGAAGACTTCGAGGGCAGAAATATTACAATTTAATGTTTTCTAAGGTAGTAGATTGAATTGTTTATGTGAATTCTATGTGAAATCTAAAATAAAATTTTTAAAATCAGGTTGTAGTGACAATGTCGAACTTAAAAAAAAACTCTGAAGAATCTGTAAACGTTAAAATAGAAGCAACAAGGCTTGTCGTAAGTATTCTGTGACGACGATGCTTCAGTTTTGAAGCTAATTAGAAAGTTTAAAAAAAAATACATCACTTAGGTGCTCTAGTTTGATACAATTTCAAATTTAATTCGATTTGGTACAGTGTTAAGACCGGTGTGTTGTGCACTTTCAACAGTAAGTGGTTTTCGATGATGTTATAAGTAGTAAGAATTTACTCTATGCAGTCATGTTATCACACATGATACAGACGCCCCTGGTTTTGACACACTACTGTTTCGTAGAGAACCTTAACAGTGTTTCGAAAACGATCCCCGTGAATGTAATAAAAGATAGAGCTAATACTGCGCGTTCCTTACCAGTATTTTAAAGAAAGACGTTGCTTAAGGTAGGGGTCTTCTTGTGTTGAATTTTTCCATTTACCAGTAATGAAATTTCTTTTATTTAAATAAAAAAAATTACTATATCGTTTCACCAATTTAGAAATGCCTTTGAATTTAGTCTCTTGTTTTATAATACCCATTACCTGACTGTAAAATGGTGAAAGTGATTTGTATTAAAATTAATACTCTACTAGTTACGTAATGATCATTGGTCACATGGTTTTGGTAGATTATAGCTAATTAATACAGTTCATGATGTCCGCTGTAAGAATAAAGATTGCAAGATTTTCAAAAGTCCCTCACATCTAGTTAAAGTAATCGTGTAAGGAATTGCGCCGATATTCGAAGGAAATTACTGTATGTGCAAGACCTTCGGCTAAATACTAAACAGTTTAAAATTCTTGATTGCATAGCCATAACAGAAATTCACTCAGTCTAAATTTTCTATATGGTGTAGATCCTCTTGTCGATTTATCAAACACGTACCGTATAGAAATGATGAGGAATTCAGTTATAGAGTTTTTTCCGAAGGGATCGGAAGCTATATGCACAAGCAAGTTGTGGAATTGTCTTCAGATTGTTCTGCACCAAATATTGGGGATTCGTATATCTCATCTCTCAAGAGCAATGTAAAGAGAGACAAAACAATAAAATAACATTTATGTAAAACTGCTTGGTTTCAGAAATATGGGGGAAAGAGGGAAAATGAAATGTGACATATGAATACATTTCTTACGTGGGTGTTCTTGGCAGTATTAACAATCGCCATTGTGAGCGAATGTTACCAAGTCGCTGAAAAGCCACAACGAAATAAAGAATCAGACACTAGAAAGAAAATTTTATTTTATCGATTAAAATTATATTATCTGCTTCGATGCATAAGACTATGAATCATCTATGTAACACGTTAAAATTATGCTTGATAAGTGAGACTAAGTAATGCTATGACATGTATCACCGACTGCAGACAAGCCTATTTTATGTGAATATTAA
The DNA here is from genome assembly GCA_003012365.1 of Medauroidea extradentata. Classification (NCBI taxonomy): domain Eukaryota; kingdom Metazoa; phylum Arthropoda; class Insecta; order Phasmatodea; family Phasmatidae; genus Medauroidea; species Medauroidea extradentata. The sequence goes on from PNEQ01097345.1 coordinate 19,844, forward strand.
ATGCAATGATAGGCCATGATTTTTCATTTATTTCAAAGAATTGCAAATTATTCAAAAAATTTTTAACGAAAAGCCTTGAAAAATGAGAGACTGTGTACAGTCATACGATACACAATTTTTCCATAGCATTTTTAAAATAATGTACCGTTTGCTAGCAAAAATTGTTTTTTGCTTTATTTTGGCTTATTTTGACAGTAAAATATGTGATACATTTAAAAATCCGTTTGGTGTATAGAATTTTTGATATGTGTATTCATTTGCGTTAGAAAAATGTTTTTCGAAACCACTGCAAAACTAAAGTGCGAGGCCTTGATAGAAGTTCTCAAGAGGAAGACATAGATCAGTTGAGCGGCCTGGCGTATAGAGGCGATAAGGCAATAGATGAACTAGTAAGAGTGAGCCTTAGAGCCCGCGGCCGATCGCGGTCATTGTAGCCCAATACCACGCAAATTATATCTGAAGGTTGCCGCACACTATGTCGGAACAGATCGGAACGGAATGATCGGAAATATTCTGTTGCATTAATTTAAATGCAACACAGCACATGAGCTCGGATCGGAACAGATCGGATCGGAACCGCCACGTCAGATTGTGATGGAAATGAAGCAGATTGCCGGCCAACAATATTGTTACAAGTTTATAAAAACTTACATGTGGGCAATTCTGAGCTCTTTGGGATAGAGATCTTATAATTTGAAATAAAAGAGTTGAATTAAGTAACTGACATACTAGCTCACAAAGCTTACAAACGTACACAAAACAGCAATCAACTATAACTTTCACAACACACTTTATTATGCACACAATTACTGCTGTGTCACAGAAACGTCAATTAACTTTGACAATTAAAGTACAAAAATGTTTACTTATATACAACCTGAACAGTCCGAAGTGGTTGTGGCTCACAGCACCTCGAGTGCACCATTGTCTTCACTCTTGACGTCTTCGGTTCGACTCCCGTCGCGCACCTTCTTGTTGTCCGCCGACCTGCTGCAGCAGTACTCTTGTTTCGCCCAATACTGCTCCGATGGTATGTGCCCGCAGCCTCACAGTAGACTCTGACGTCACCAAGATGTCTTCACCAGTCTCTCTCCACAGGCACAACACCATCTTCTAGCACCACCCATAGCAAACTCCGCCAAATCTGTTGATTCGGCGCTTATATACTCTGCGAAACAGTCGGGGAATCACCGCATTACAGGGGTCTAAAAATAAACATTAAATGATGCTTCGGACGTGACTTGAGCCTTGTAGGCAGGCCTCATAGGGTTAAGACGCAGTTGACACAGGTCTGTGTGACGTATTTCGGCGTGACTCCCATTACATTGCTTGCTGTGTTTCTTTTGACGTGTACATTGCAGAAATGTCACTCGACTAAAAGTCAATTAACTGTGTGCAAAAGTACCCTGTTTTATATTATAAATGACAAATATTATCACGATACTGTGAGAAAGGGAAATGCATGGGAAGAAATAGAGGAAAGCTTGAATGAAACTTGTATGTAAAGTTCAATGTTTAATTTCCATTATTATTGTAATTATTATTATTACTATTATTAAAAACATTTGTATTATTCGAAACGCCCATTGCAATGGGACATGCGGAAAAATATCACACAGTTTGCACACACAATAAAATTAATTTATACGGCACTGCTCAAATTGGCGTCATCTGCTTTTGTGTTAGTAATTATTTCGTTAGAAAATGTAAATAGTAAATTGATTAATGGCTGATGTTATTGATAGTGAAGTTGTGATAGCATTTCGCTAGTTTAACTGAGGCCATGTGTTGCGCCATAATACGTTAAGACATATAGGAATCATACAAGAAATGTGTGACTGTTGTATATTTATATATAATATCGCATTATGTATAATTGTAGATGTATTATGCTGTTAATATAATAGCACATAAGCAATATTTACTACAATTACCTCGACAAAACTCATGCAAATGTATGTAAGTTCTTTAACAATATATGTATTTCCCGTGTAAAAACTATACATATCATAGTTTACAGTAAACACTGTTCTTATTACCGAAGTCCCCGGATCTAGTTTATCATTTTTACTCTCGTTTTCATTGGGTAAATATACACTAATTGTCACTTATAATAAAGCACATTCACGTGTTTAACTTCCCTCGGTTGATCAAATCACCATGCCTAATGTCCTTACCAGCTTCTGAAGAGAAGTAATTTTTTAATAGATCTCTAATATGGAAATCCTACATGTCGCGTTACCTCCTACCTTCGGCAGTTCTTCTAAGACTTCAGATCGCTCTTCTTTCTCTAGTTCTCCAGGTTGACACAAGGTTTCGTCGTCATCTCGCAGGAAATTATGCAAGCAAGTTGTGGCCAAAATGATGATGTCCAGATGATCTGGATGAATTAGGAGTTTCTGGCGATACATGCGGAATTTTTTCGTCAGGATGCCAATAGCATTTTCGGAAACCCATCTGGCCCAACTATGGCGGTAATTGTATATTTTGTTTGGTACATTTTGAGGAAGTTGTTATCCAGGAAGAGGTCATTAGTATGTTTATGTAAAGGGAATGCCCTCGTCAGCAACTACAACATGTGGGAGTAAGATATTAGTGTTGGGTAAAGGTTTGGCAGGTGGTATTTCCAGGATGTTGGTTAATAAATTCTTACCTAACTCAGAATCTCTGAATACGGCTCCGTCACTGTTTTTTTTCGTATGCGCCAACATCCACAGTTACAAACTTATATGTAGTTTGAATCTATCAGCGCCAGAAGCACCACACTGAATTCCTCCCTGTAGTTAAAATAAAGGGACCCACTGTTACTTGGCTTCTCAGTCCAATGTGTATGACATCAAGAGCTCCGACTGCATTTGTATATTACCACTTTGCAAAACCAGCTTATATTTCCTCAATTTTCTCAACGGATGGTGGAGCCACAACCCTAGGTGACAATACTTTCCAAATTTCCCTGCACGTAAAGTATATAATATTTCTGATGGTCGTCTCTCCCATCTTGTAGCTGAATGAAAGTGATCTGTACGTCCCACCATGTCCAAGAAACCTGAAAGTATTGTTCTAAATTTAAATTTTCAATACAAACATATGTTTCGCATATCACTTGAGAAATAGCAAGTAATCAGGGGAGACCAGGGCAACTTGGCACATTTTTCAGTCAAAATGTGTTGTCATATTTCAATTTTTCTAACATGAATTGTGAATACGTCATCTTAAACGTAAACATTTAAGCAAAATGTAATACAATTCACAATTTTTTAGTTTATGGTTAAGAAGTACATACTTTATTTAATGAGATAGCCTCCTTTGACATGTGTGCCAACGTGCTGTCTTTATTCCATATCACAAATCATATTTTGCAGTGTCACAAATTGAAAATAATCAAGCATAATATTAAATAAAATTTTTATTCTGTTTCTAGTTGAAGTCTTGAAAAAGAGGCAAACATCACTACGAGATTGTTTTCACAAAGCATTGTCGAAAAGAAACACTCAAAGTGGTCAGCAAGCTACAGTCGTCAAGGCCTGAAAGTATGAAGAACAAATGTATTTTCTAAAAGCTCATTTTTTAGACAAAAGACTACAAACCAGTAACTTGCCACGTTGTCCAGGATATCGCAAAGAGAGGGAGCTGGATATTAATGTTGATGGTGGTGATGATGGAGATGATGATGATGATATTCATGACGAGGACAATGAAAAAAATATTATAAAGGTAATGATTATCGAACCAGTTTAGATATTTCTAATGGAGGAATTTCTACTGACCTGTCCATATTTTCAGAACAACCTCATATGAAACATAAACAATGTGACGTCGGCTCTACACACACGAACATAAAGAAAACTAAGCATTCTGAACACAAGTCTACAGCAGCAAAAGTAATGCAAATATATCTGTACGAAAAGAAAGAAGAAAAGCAGCTCGCTCCATCTACGCCAGACATTTACATTCGTTTTTCGTAGCAATCGAAGACACATCCCGGACATTTGCCCCTATTATGCAAGTGGGAGTTAAATAAAAAATCTCTTATTTGGTTACACAGTACGAATTGCAACACTTGACTGCTTCTGATGCCAGATTTCACCTCAAATTTCGACACCCTCTCCAAGTTCTATGCACAGCCGCTACGACCACATGCAAGTTCAGACAGGACAACCACCTTTTTACAAACTTGATATTCTTGTAGGTTAATTTATGTGGATACTTGTGTTATTTGGGGGGGGGGGGGGATTTAACTCAGATTGTAGCTAAACTGTGGGTTTATTTAGATATTATTCAGGGTTGAATGACTTAAAAACAGTTATGGTTAAGCGGGCATTTACTGTACTACAATGGCAGGTACTCTGAATACAAAAACCGTTACAAGGAGGAGAGCGCAATATTACTGATACTATATTATACTAAGTTGAGGCTTGCTGCCACATAATTATATATGACGAGCTTACCGAAAGCTGTATTGATGAGGTAGACGGCATCGACGGACGAGCACGCCCCCGCCGGGACTCGGCCCACGAGCCCCGGAGAACTGGACTGTTGATTGGATGAGTGCTGGCGAACGACAGACCTCGTTTACTTGGTAACAGTGTCATATATCGGCGTGCTTGTCCTCATTATTGCGCCGCTACGAGGGGGAAGAGGTGAGTTGCTGTCTTCCGTGGTTTCCCAACGCTGGCCTAATTGCAGCTCGAACCTCTCGCTGCCCGGCTTGCCAGGCAATATCATAACAACCTGCACCAGAGTTACATCTGATGTCACCTACAAGTCAAATCTGCTCGACGAAGATGGAAAATGTGAATGACAGTCGACAGGATTATTAATTGTTTGCATCTCATCACTTTTTTTTTTGTTTTTGTCTAAACAAGCAATAAAATACACATATGATGTGGCGCTCTAGATTATTTTTAGTCATACTGGAGAATATGTGTAACATCTTACCTCAGCGTTACAGCGAGTCGTTCCTCTGCTGGCACAGATTTCCGAAATGCCATGTTTTTTCGTCTTATTTTTCGCTCCACTAGAGCTCACAGTTCACAGAATTGTTCATTGCTCATGCGAAAATATTGGAAGAACTTATTAGTGTCATGTTTTAAGTGAGGCATTAACGTACAATACTCCCCCTCTGATTCTCTCGTCGCATTGATGTCGTGGATCCACAGTTTTCTTTTATTTCAGATGCTCTGTCGTCATCCTCCTCAGCTGCAACAAAACCACCATTATTTCCTCTTCACTGCTGCTATCATCATTGCAGAACACTAGATGTCAACACGTCTCTATCTTCCACCGATTGCAGCATATTTTCCGAACCGTTCTGGTACAGTGTGCGAACAAATTTATTTTCTGTTCTGATTCCAATTATTGCGTTCCGTTCCGATCCGATCTGTTCTGACATAGTGTGCGGCAACCTTAAAAGTATGTTGTTATTGCATGTGTCAAAAGCCAAGGGATTGAACTACAGAGCCAGGATGTATTTTTCTCAGTTGCCTTAAAGAGCCAGATTGCTAAACCCTAAGAATGCCATTTTCAGACATTTTCAATTTTTATTTCCCTCTAATGATAAAAGATGGAGTAAAGTAAAAATAGGTGTCTACAGATAATAGTTTTTTTCTTTGTCTTTCGTGGAAAGAAGTATGTCTCGAGAACAGTTACTTACAGGCATTGATTTTACATAAAAGATAAGGTAGGGAACGTGGGCTTTTTACGTCTCGTCGACAGCGAGGTCATTAGAGACGGTGAGACACAACTTGGTACAATGACATGAGCTAGGAGAGGAATCAACCATGGTCTTTGTTAAGGACCCATCCCAGCATTCGCTTGAAGCGATTTAGGGAAAGCATGGAAAACAGAAATCAGGATGGCCAGAGCCGGGTATCGAACCCGAATCCTCCCGAATGCGAGTCCAACATGTTACCATTGCGTGACCTCGCTCGGTCATCTTACATAAAATGCCTTGCTAGAGACTCCTCTTCAGATCTAAGTTTGTTTGTAAAGGCACTTAGTATTTTGTCCGTCATATCAAGATGTCATAATGCAGTTTACCGCTTAGCTATTGAAAACTATTGTTCGCCGAAAGGTCAGCTTCCGTCGACACTTGAAGGCCATGCGATTTATGTGCTCCATTTGCTCTCTTCACCAAGATGGTTATCTGATTAGTCTAATCAATTCAGAGACTGTTGTTTCTTTTCCGTTTTCTTCCAGTCGTACATTAAGTTCTGACTCAGTTAACCCTGTCACAGTACTTACTTACAATAAGTATCAATTTCGGTGACTCTTTTAAACATAAATTTTAAGGCGTAGTGAAAAAAATCTTTATTTTATATCCAGCATGTTTATTTTATCCTTTTCAAACGCACTTTGCTCGGTTCAAGCATTAATTGTATTTGGGTCGACTTCTCATCAAAATGAATGGAAAATGCTTTTAGTGAAAATTTGTAAAGATGACCCTTTTATCATTTTAATCTGAAATTGGAGTACATGTAACAGTTAAGTCAAGCAAAAGACTCATACGTTGCTGATTCCCGCAATCGTGTTACATAACGGGTACAAACATGCAGATATCTGCCCTGACATCAACTGGGAAAGTTGAGCTATCCTTATCCGTTGTTAATTCTGTGATAAAAGTCATACGCACTCATGTTTGTTACAATTTTCACAGGATGAAGAACGCAGTAGCACGTAAAATCATTGAGTAAAGTCTTTACTCAATGGTAAAATTGAACCAAGACTACCTGACACTTAGAATCCGGTCATGGTGTCAGGAGAATGGTTGAGTGCAGTAAATATGTTTAAAATGGTTTTGACAAGTAGTTATTTTCATACGGCTCTCAGTATCATAACGATTCATGCCAAAATATGAGGATAGTTATAAACAATAAGTGACTATTATTTTCCGCACATGTGTTTCCAATACAGGAGTTGAATGTACTGTGTACCTACTAGGCAGTCAAATGTAACTCTTAAATTTTGTGTTGTGATATCTTGAGAACGGACTGGTTAGGGATGCAAATCATGAAACTTAAAGACACTTCTTACGGACGTTTAAGTGTCTGATATGTACAAAATGACCCTCCATAACCAAAAGTATCCCAGTAGATACAACTACGCGCACTACGTACGAGGCACATTCTTAAAACCAGAATAGTCGCATTCATCATCTTTTGTCATTCCCCGACACCTAGTGAGATGGCACTACAGTACTTTGGATTTACCAAAATCGCTCCTAGTGAATAATCAACAAAGGACATTGCCAATTTCCATCCCAGTTCGTACACGTGTGTACCGTTTCTATTGATCTAGCTGACGACATAAGACATAGGGGCTGCGGTGGCTGAATGGTCAGACCATTCGCCTCCCACCAAAGCGATCCGGATTCGATTCCCGGCGGGGTTGCTCCCCGAATTTTCATATGTGAATCCGGCATCTTGCCAGACGATGCCGTTGGTCGGCGGGTTTTTTCGGGAATCTCCAGTTTCCCCCGCTCCTTACTCACCTAATGTCACCGCTTGCCTGCGCTGAAGACCTCGATATTAAGCACTGACCAAAATCTCTCACTCACTCCATACGACATACGTACGTGGCACAGAGTTACTGCTTTCGATGTTCTGTTGCTAAATTCAAATTAGGCACTTATATTCTATAGACTATTTATCCTGATAATATTTTGAGTGGTGGAACCGTAAGTGAAAGTGTCCTCGGCAGAACTTCAGAGCGGCCTTGTGAAGGTCGGTATTGGACGATGCCTACCGCAGCACGGCAGTTTTCAGGCGAATGCTCCCGAGGAACCAGTCTTGCGGTCACGCACCGTGGGAATTCCCCTACGCCGCGGGATTGTTCTGGTCCATCGCTCGGCTTGAAGGCGAGCAGGACTATCCTGTGGACGGCACGGCAACGACACGGCCAGGCTGGGTCGTCTTCAGGGACGTGAGGACCCGTAGCCGTGCAGCGTGGGAAACATGAGACCGGCTACTCTATGAATCAAGTGGGCACCGGGCGCTCTACCGCAATTTTCATCATCATTATTATATTTTTTATTTGTACTAGATATTTTTCTTCATATTTTAGACACAAAATGTGACTAAATTTGGCTCTTATGAATTTTTTTTACCTCTCATAGTTTTCGCGTAATGGCTGGTTAAAGTTATATTTTGCATGTTTCCGTTTTAACGACTACACTAAAACCAACTGATATACCAAACTCAAAAAAATCACAGTGGATAAAGACATTGCAGGCAACAATGTCATATTCATAAAAATAAAGAATAAAACTTATTTGAGTTAAAAATATGTTGAAACTAAAAATATAAATTTTAAAAATTCAATCCAGAATAGTCGCATTCATCATCTTTTGTCATTCCCCGACACCTAGTGAGATGGCACTATCGTACAGCGTCTTTTTTCATGAGTATGCTGGATAGTATCTTGTGCCTATTTTATAGCAATGACTGAACAATTCCATTTTATTTACTGAAAATAAAAAAAATCGTCAAATACGGAAGTATGAAACATCAGCAAGTGACAGATTTATACGTAGGTCTAATGAAACTAAAAATTTCACAAGGTTGTTACAATTTTGAATTACTTTTTTTTATTATTTTTATATTCATTAAAATGTCCTTGTTGACAGGTTCGATTGGTTTGCGACACTAACGCTAAATGTGTTAACAGTTATCCAAAGGACTTTCGAAGTTAATGTTAAAAAAAACTACCAGGTAACTTGTACGTATTCCCCCCCCCCCCCAAATTTACTTGCTTGCTACCAAATTCTGAAGCACGTCAACGAATACCGCATCTAAAAGTATATAATTACTATTTCATAAACAGAAAATTATAAATAATACTCTACTCTTGAATCTGCAGAATATCTGCTCAAGAATCTGCCATAAGTAAAACAAAATTCCTTGCTAATGTTTTATGTGTTGACGACAATAAATACAACGTATTCGTAGGAAACTGTAAAGTTCTCTTTTGTATTTGAGGAGAGACAATACCCCACTCTGCTATACGTATCTGACCACTATCTCCTATGTTTATAATTTGCTGCTTGCCATTTAAAACTGTTTTTATGCGTGACTTAGTTCCGGAGTTCGGTTGCTCTTTAATAGAAAACTTATTTTAATATTTTTGTGACCGGCTGAGTGTCGATGTGGCAAGTGAATCAGAATCAGGCTCTTTTTGGTAATTATGTTATTTATATTAATGTAAATGTATCCTTGCAGCAGGTCCCTATTTATTGTAACTTTCAATTGTGTTTTTGTATGCATCTTTGAGCTTGTGTGTTCAATTCTGTAAATTTCAAATTGCCAATACATTTGACGTCGCTGATTCACGTGTTGTGTGTTCGCAAAGTAGATTCACCCCTCATTGTGTTGTCCGTTATGTATTGTGTGTATTTGTATGGCAGTGGATTCACAGCCCTTGCACGGCTAGCCAATAGAAACAGTCACACTGATGTACAATATTCCAGAACTCGGTCTGCCGTCAAAAAATAACGTGCTTTTGCATGTATCTACTTATTCATGCCTTGAAAGAAAAACATAATTCTTTCTTACAAAATTATTCTTATTAAGTTACATTACGTTAATTTATTGAATGAAATGTTAGTTGCACTGCTTAATATCTCAAGGAATTAAGTACACAACAACCGAGCGATGTGACGCAATGGTAACACTTTGGACTTGCATTCGGGAGGATGCGAGTTCGATCCCCGGTCCGGCCATCCTGACATAAATGTTTACAATAGTTTCGCTCGGTCACTCCAGGCAAATGCTGGTGGTTCCTCCTTAGCAATGGTCACGGCCGTTACCTCCTTTAATCCCTATCACGTATGTAAAGGTGTATTGTGTACCGTCTCATGTATTGTGCTCCTGTTTTTGACGACATTCTGTAGACATGTACACAACAAGAGTGTTCTTCAAGGAAACAAAAAAAATTGTGAGGTCGATGTATTCAACTGAAAGTGACTTCACAAGGGAAAGACACGAAAAAGGTGACCCACCCGTGGTAAGGTTAATTATACTGCATGTTGAAAAAAAAACGTGTTCTCTTATGAGAAAGCTTGAAACAGAGAACAATTATGCCGCTAGCTGCGCTGCTATCGTAAACGGGTATAATAAAATACGAAATCATAGTAAAACCCAGAGATTAGAGTACTTTTCTCTCATCTCTGGTAAAATCAAATTTAACTTAGCTTGGGAAAGAAAGAAGTAATTTAATTTAATTTTAAAATTAGAGACAAACCAATTTCGGCTTTTAAATTACTTAATGTAACGTTATGTTCACGAATGTTGCGTACCGACAGCGCAACAAGCGGCAGATATTGTCCGTGTACCAAACTTTTCACATAGATGTTTGTGATCTGTAGTAGGATAAACCTTACCAGTGAGGTTGATAGGCGCGTGCCTGTGTCAGCCTCGCGGTCAGTGAACGAGGCCGGACTCAATGCCACAACAGTCGTGTGTGGTGTTAGTTGTCGACTGGAGCGCGACCGAAACACGAGGCCCCCTCGCCTGCACGGATGCGGTAATAACAACCAGAGTGTGGCGGGAGAGAGAGATAAACAAAAAAAGGCACGGTGAGGCCAGTGTAAATGTCATGGCCCATTCTTAACTCGCAGGGAACAATGTCTGCAGGCCGACCACACCCACGGATCGCCATATTGTCCCGACCGCGCTACACCGGTACTCTTTATTTATGGTTTGATTCGCGCCACCTTTCTGACTCGGACATAAGGATGGTTTTACCTGGCCACGGAAAACTATACGGATGTTCGTAGGAAGGTGTGGCTTAAGGCTCCTCATCAGTCACATTATCGGATTATTTTATTTTTCTCTTTTTTTGAAATTCTGAATAGAAAATTGTAAAATTTACTGTTATAACGTGAATTCTATTTACATTAAATGGCAATTCGGGATAAAGTGAGCACTCACAAAATCCTTGCTAACTTCTATTTTCAACCAATTCGCATCTTTCCGCGCGTAACGGCTAACGACGAGAAATATCCAACCTATACGGACACGTCACTTGATACCTACGCATGAAAGATAAATTGTGCGGTCGTTTGGAACCTACATCGTTTGATAAAAAAAAGTTTATTAATGATATAAAACACAATTTCACGATTTCATTTTATTTTATTTTAGTATTGTATTTAAATAGGAAAATACACGAAACTACATTCGGCAAATCGCTGCCAACCATACAAGTTCTAAGGTAACTATTATTGATGTTGAATTATGTGCAGCAACTGCAGGTGATTTTTTTCAAAAGGTTAAATCTTTAGTGCTCACTTAATCCCAAACGGCCTAGACAAGCATCACAGCTGAACTTTTATAGTGTAACTAGGCTGCAATCAATGCAGCTTTTTTTTATAGCATGCTTAATTGCCCGGACTGATTGCGGCCTAAATATTCGTTAAATATTCGACTATTAGGTTATACTGTAACTCAAGGTAAATATAATTCACGATATGGTAGCAAATTATACATTTTGCTTCTCAGAATTCTATAAAAGAGAAAAATATAATAATACAATACGACGACTGAGACCGAGTCTTGAAGTGTGGTTGACAATTAGGTCGTTATATCGCAACTAGTGACTCTCAGAATCAGGAACAAAGAAGGTAACTGACATTGGTCTGCATTAAGGGCTTAGATCCGAGTTTCTAAAACTTTAACGATATTTATTTTTTTTAACATAAACGGACGCCGATATCGTAAAATCGCTCTGTACCTTTGTTTTATCTGGTTTTCACTTCTTACTCTGATTTTGTCGAGACTAAATACAGCATGATGGTAGCTAATTAGTTAGTTAATGAAATTTCCTTATTAACTGATAAATTAGCCAAAATCTTTATACCGTTTGTCTCGAAAAATTACATTACATAGTAAAACCAATTTGAAACAAAGTTACAAAGCAATTTTACGTTATCGGCTACCGTTCGGCCACGGAAAACTTAAATCAGGATGGTTGGAGCCAGGGATCTAAATCGGGTCCTCCGGAATGCGACGCCATCACTTTGCTCAGTATGAAGAATACGTTCGTGTTAAAGATCGCAGTGCCACATTGCTGAGTAAGACCTTAATTTGGATCATCTGTATCGATTCAAGCCGGTGGCCGATACGAGAAGCTGTGATAACTCGAGGAATCGTATTGGTCTTCATTAATTGCGAGACCCGTGGGAGCCAAACTTGTTAACTCGCAACATCAATAATTCCACCTCCATAGTTTTAACTCGAAAGTGAAAAAGAGAATCGGGAGAGGACAAGTAAGTTCCACAACCTTGCTAGCGCACTCGATATCTGTGGACCCCGTTGCATAATTAATGACAAGTTAATAATATTCATGAGTGTATTGTTGCATAATGATGATGGGTGATCTGCCCGGAGGCAGGTTTAGAACAATAGAGGGCGCCGGGTGAGTGTTGCGTAATAAAGTACAAATCTACAAGTTAGGTACAAGTTGTAAAACAATATGTCTTAGTTCATTCTACAAGTAGGCTATGTGTAGCATAACTGACTGATTCTCAACGAGTTGTAAAATGTTTTAGCTAACACTGGTGTATTTTCTACAAGCGTCTTCTTGTATATATTTTGAACTTGCAAGCGAGGTTGTTGATATTTGTGTTAACTAATAAGAATGTTACCATGCAAAATTTGTAGCTTTATTCAACCAGTGGTGATGACGGGGACATTGGAATACAGTGTGAATAAAGAGAAGTGCGCATTAATAATAGGAGGAGGAGGAAATCGTATAGACGAACGAATTTTGATTTTTAAAGTGATAGAGTACAATGAGAGATTCAGAATAAAGCCGAATAAAGTAGAATTATTGCTTAATAAATTTATATTGAGATTACATTGAGTTCCTCAGTTCACTAACGTAAATGTTAACAGTTTCATACTTAAAGACCCGTTAACAATCAACACGGCACAAAAAAAAAAGCGTAAGAAAGCGAACACTTGTGATACGTGTGGCGCGGTGGCCAATGGTCAGACCATTCGCCTCCTACCAAGGCGATCCCAGTTCGATTCCCGAAGGGGTCGGTCCACAGGTTTTTGCATGTAGGAATCTTGCCGGACGATGCCGTTGGTCGGCAGGTTTTTTTTTTTTCGGGGATCTCACGTTTCCCCTGCCCCTTCACTCCGACGCAGCTCCATACTCACCTCATGGTCACCCCTCATCAGCACCAGAGACCTCGATGTTAAGCGCTGACCAAAATCTCACTCACACTCACTTGCGATAGGAATGGTGGCATTCACAGCTAATACCAGGCATGACTTACGTAGCGCAGCTTGCTTGGCATGGCGTTAAAGATGGTAGTTTCCGAGTATTTTACGCCAAGTTTTTCATGACGGCCAAGATATATATATGTATATATATATATATATATATATATATATATATATATATATATATATATATATATATACACACACACACACACACACACACACAAATTTAGCAAAAACTTAAGTGTGGGCAATTCTCTGAGCTCTTTGGGATAGAGGTCTTATAATTATAAAGCTTACAAAAATACACAAAACAGCTATCAACTATATCTTTCACAATACCCTTAATCATGCACACAATTACTTCTGTGCCACAGAAAAGTTAATGAACTTTGAAAATTAAGAACAACAATATTAACCTTTGATTAATTAAATACTACAAATCACAATTAAACTCAGTCATATATCCACTCAACAGTATCTCAAATAGTGACAATGTCTAAACTTAACAGTCGAAGTGGTTACGGCTCACCATGTGCTACGCAGCACCCCGAGTGCACCACTGTCTTCACTCTTGAGGTCTTCGATTCGACTCCCGTCGCGCACCTTCTTGTTGTCCGTCAATCCGCAGCAGCCGTCCTCTTGTTCCGCCCGATACTGCTCCGAAGGTATGTGCCGGCAGCTTCACAGTAGACTCTGACGTCACCAAGACGTCTTCACCAGTCTATCTCCACAAGCATAACACCTTCCTCTAGCACGACCAATAGCGAACCCTCCAAATCTGTTGATTCGGCGCTTATATACTCTGCGAAACAGTCGGGGAATTACCGCATTACAGGGGTCTAAAAATATACATTAAATGATGCTTCGGACGTGACTTGAGCCTCGTAGGCCGGATTCGTAGGGTTAAGGCGCAGTTGGAACAGGTCTCTATGACGTAGTTTCGGCGTGACTTCCACCACGTAGCCGTCCGGCTTGTGAATCATGGGCTAGTCCATAAGGTGTTTCGGCACAGCTTCCAACCACCCGGCTTCAGAAGCACCGCATGCATATATATAAATATATATATATATATATATATATATATATATATATATATATATATATATATATATATATATAGTGTGTGTGTGTGTAAATGAGGGTTTATTAAACGTCTCCAGTTTTATGCACTTTTCAGGCTTGGTGAAGGACGGCCTACCAAGTAACGTACCGGGATTCGAACCCATGTCCTCTTGCACCATAGGCCGTTGATAGTTTTCTGATTAGTCAGACATTATTTATACATTTATGCTGATTGTGCACAATTTCGCAAGCTATGCTGTGTGAGTTATGTTATTTAAACAAATTCGATTGTGGATGAGCTTTTACTATTGTAGCCTTCTGTAGATTAGCCACTAAATATTCATTATGTATGTACAGTCTTTGCCTCGTGGAATTGCGTCCATAGCTTTCTCATAAGAATTTACTTCCTTCAATTACTGCTCTTTATCTTGTTTTGTAAGGGTATTGATGAATGAACCAAATGGAAGCAGTTTTCTTCATTTTCCTGAGGATATAGAGTTTTTATTTAAACTAGTCATCACACTTGTCAACTTTTGTTCATTCAAAAGCCACAACAACACAACAGTAACACAACTAACAATAATTTCATAACCTCAGAATAACATCTAAATGATCTCACAGAGATTAATGTAAAATTACTTGCAGTAACTTGTAACTTGTAAAATTCTGTTCTAAAAATTTACGTATATTATTGGGAAATTATTTTCTCATTATACAACATAAATTACTAGAACTTATAATTTGTAACAAGTAAAATTTATTTTCTACTATTAGCAGAGTTATGCAAGTAGGCCCTGTGTGGTACGCAGATTACAATACAACCATGGGGTTGATTGGAATGTTCCCGGCTGTGAGGTGCGCATTGTCTTTGTTGGAATAATAGCCGGTTAACCATTTCATGAACTTCCAGTGACTTACGAGCAAGCTATGTACGAGAAACAACACTTCAGTAACAGACTGTATCCCGTTGCCCACACCGAGGTGAATATATTTAAATATCAACGTCGATCTGTTTTCCACCGATTTTCGGCTTTGCACTGTAACGGAACGACACTGGTTAATAAACAAAACAGCCCGTACCTAATCCCATAACCGACCTCTAGGTTTACACTAAATATTAAAATTCAACATTTAAATAAGCGCTTACCGTGTCCTAGTGCCTTCACCCATGTGTAACTTTTTTGTACGCTGATATTTAAACTCGAATTAACATTTTTCTACACATCGGCATGTATTTAAAACGTTTCCCGCTATAGTGTAACATTACAGACGAGATCTAGACCACGTGCGGTGCATACGCGCAAATTTGGCCGGAAGTGAGTGATTTAGGCTCTACATTGGTGCGCCTCTGTGAGTGCTACGGAATTTTGTGTGTGCGCATATTTCATATTGTACGTGTAAAGGAAAAAAAACTTAGCAACAATGAATAGAAAATCGCGGTTTTTGTCAACTTTTTCTAAACTTGTATTTGAGACGCCATGTTTTCGGATTCGACATGCTTCAATGTGGAATATGTGCTCAAGTGATCCCCAGTCTTATTAAATGTTCCCGCATTCCCACAAAATAAATCCCCCATGCATTTCCTTTGTCAGAGAAGCGTTGTACAGTTTAGGCCTACAGCACACTAGCTTATCTTCGCGGTGACTTGAAGCCAACTTTCGGCAGGGTCGCTCCCAAAATTTACATGTGGAAACGTGGTGGGTCTCTTTGCTTTCCACCTAGCTTGTATTACGCCCCTGTACAGTGACCCTCCCAGAAGCGGTAGGCTATATAATTATAACATCAACTACAAATTTGTCAGTTTGCTGCATCTTACGGAATACATGTTTATGACAGTTTTGCGACTTGGCAACAGAGAAACAACCCTTCAAACTGACGTTTTTTGTATGCGATGCATACTACATGTAAGACCTCGCACGTTCAAATGATTGCACTTTAAATTGCTGTGAATAACTGCAGAGATAGTACTGAAAATTGAGTAACATTTCTGCGTAAATTTTATTACAAGCTAGGCATCGAGGTTAGTTAATTTATAACTGACTGTTTACAAAATTAAACAGCTGCTATTCTCAGAAAAAGTTCCAAGATAATTTCATACCTTTCACACCTTTCAGAACAGGTGGCCATCCTTCTGAGTATATCTGTAAAGCACAATCTTTACGCGGTGAAATGTAGAAATCTTTCTAGGAAGACTCGTGAGAGTAGTGGGTCCATGACGTCAGTTCGGATTTAATGATTTGTAAATGGGACAGCGAGGAACCAACTCCTCGGCATGTTTGATTCTGACCCTATATAACACAGGGATGAAGCACTCGTGAGCCCTTTTACACGCTTAAAATATTGTTAAATTTCACTTACCTTATGATTCACTAACGGATGTGATGCGTTTTATGTCGTTACTACTTTACCGAAACTAATACCGAATTACAACAGTGAGGTGACCAATAAAACTGCTGGTGGAGTTAATTGTTATTGGTGATATCATAGATAGCCCAATAAACTAATTTTTCCCGTCTCATATGTCTTTGTGGCTTGCTATACAAGATAAGTCTGAAAAACACCAACAAACTCCGGTAGGTTATTCGTTCTGGGAACTTAAGAAGAGAACAAGTAGGATACCTAGCACCTAAATAAAATATTAAGGAAGGAATAACCTCTTGAAAATTGAAATTGGAAAATGTTTCCTTAAAACATCGAAAACCATGAATTATTAGAGGACAAAACCCGGATCATAGTTGTGTGGTGACAGGAGTTATGACAACACAAGACGTACATAATATAAGTAACGAATTTATTGCAATTACAAAATATAAGAAACAAAAATAGCGAAGCTAATACGTGACCAACGATTGTATAGATGTATAGATTGTTCTACCCATTTATGTCATGTTACATACATATGCAAAAACGGTTTCCACAAAATAACTCGTATTACAGTGAAACCTTGAATTCACCAATAATAAAACTTTGATGTGCATTTGCTCCAAGATACAAAACTCTAGTTACGATGCTACAGAAAATTTCAAACTGCCATTCACGAGACAAAGCTTTGGCCCATTAGGTTATTTTGTTACACATAAGCAATTTAAAAATACCTACGTACAACATTATTTCATTCAAAATTAACAAATTCATGAAGTTCAGTGTCAATAATCATCTGCATTGCGCAAGTACAAGAACATAATCACAAAACGCTATAAAAAACCTTAAATGTTTCATGTAAAAAGAGCACGTTTTGCCTATAAGCATCATTTCCAAATTTTACAACAACATTCACACTAAATATTGAGCAAACTCAAATGAATAGGGCCACGATCTTTCATTTACCTCAAACAATTGCAAATAACTGAAATATTTATTAACCAAACGATTTGAAAATTTTGAGACTGTTTACAGTCATACGATACACAATTTTATCAGAGTGTTTTTAAAAGTAATGTGCAGTTTACTAGCAAAAATTATTTAGCTTCATTTTAGCTCATTTTGACAACAAAATATGTGATATTTCAGGGGCCTAAAAATATTTTTTGGTGTATTGCAACAGAAAAATTCAGAAACAAGCGATGATGTGTAAGTGTTAAAACTGAAAGAATGACATTTTTATATATTCATCAACTTGCGTTAAAAAAAATATTTTCGAAATCACTGCAAAACTAAAGAGCGAGGCCTTAAATACGACACGAAATAACTATAAACGCATATAATTAATGTGCACTGATATACAACATGGTACGAGCACATAGTGAAACGAGAAATTTATTCCTTATAAGCATATGTTTCGGAACTTTCAGAACCCTTAAAATAGCGTAAATCGTTGGCTGTTCATTTTATAATCGTATTTAACCATCTTTTTCATTGAAACCGCTGAGACCTTCAAGTGGCCAATTCATTATCACAGAAAAACAACAGCAGAAACACTGGGCTTAAAACACCGCTCCCCTGGCTTTTAAACCTAACTTAGGGAGTGTCGACCATCAATACATTTTTTTTTATCTTGTCGAAAACTTCTAATACATGTGTTAAATAAACAAAATATGAAATAACTAAATATTTATATACTTTTTTTTATCTTTTCTGTCTTACTAAAAGATACGAGCGTAAAACTTATACAATAATATATAAATAATTATATAAACTTTAATCTTCATTCATTTCTATACATACGACATCTAAGAAGAGATTTTTAAATGTTTGTTGCAATGGGAGTTTACAATTAAATTATTTATTTATTTTTTTAAATTGAGATTTTAGAAATTACGCAATATCTCATAATATTTTATAGTTAAGAATGACTAAGTGTTCAATAAACCAAATATTTAATGTTCACCAATATAACTTGTTATAACATTTGTTAAAATCTTCTCTTGTTTAGTAGGCTTAAAACACCTCTACATAGCACCCAACAAAACCTGATAATAATATCAGGCACAATATTACAATCATGAAAAATCATAACAAATTAATTTCTAATGCTAGTTTCAATTAAGAAGCTATTTATTTTCTGGCAGTACAAAAAATATCTACAATAGCACGAACTCTGGAATATCATAACCTGCATAACCATTTCAATAAAAAATTAATTCGTAAACATCTGCAAACACGAGAGAAAATCAAAACTGATCCAGGTGCAGCAAAAACTATCATAAACATTAAGAGAACTTCATACCGCCAAACACATTGCATAGGAAGCTTCAATATGAACCAAAGTACATAATTCTCAATATCAATTATTATTACGCAACCTTCAACCCTAACATCCTAACCACGTGGTGCCTATCCATAATTATACCATTCTTAACTTAAAACCCGCAGCATCATCCCCCAAGCCTGTCTGCCGCACCCAGCAAAAATCCCGTCATTTATAGTAACCCTCATTCCTCTACTTCCTCAAGAAGGGCAATCCATATTTAAAAGAAAATTCGGTTGAAAAACCACGTTGCGCACCGGTGATTGTAACTCAGACGATCGACCCCGGTCGAAATCGTTCGGGTTCCTAGTCTATTCGAGAAGAGTCGATTGGTTGAACTCGCATGCGGGTGTGCGAGATGTGGTGTGCTGGAAACATGTGCTCGAGTATTGTTCTCAGTCGAACAGCCCACATTACTACTCGATGTGGGCACTTCTGGCACACTCGTACCAGCCTCTCGTATGCGAGTTTCTACTCGACTGGCAGTGGGCGATTGGACTGATACTCCGCATACGAGAAGTTGAGAAAACAGACGGTACAGAACACACATTTTTCATATGTGACATGTTGAAAATTCTCAAAAATGTCAAAATTAAAATACGGAGTAGCATTGTTTTCATAACTGACTCTTTGATCAAGGAAAACAGTTAATATTTAGTAACTCATGTTCACCTATGTACTTAAAATGTGTTGAGATATTTGGGAAGTAATAGCAGATATATGTGCGAGATTTTATTAATGTATAACCATTTTGTACACCCATTCTTACTTTACGAAAAATAAAAACACTTACATAATCTACCAAGTCATGTTATTATATGCTGCGTTGCAATCAACAAGAACAATTTCTTTTATCTGTCAGAAAATGCAGTTTATAATCTCTTTAAACGCTTACACAAAGCACAAGATGGAAACAAATATTTTGAAGGTGGTTCATTTTTTGCGTAAAGAAGCACGTAATGCTATATTAATAGAGTAACATCGGCAAACTTTACAATTAAGTACCAAAAATAACTCAAAGTTGCTGTATGTATTTAAAGAACATCCTGTATTAGCCCTGTGTCTGTGATACAATCAGTGCTAACGGGAATAAACAATCGCCTTTATATGTATGTATATATATATATATATATATATATATATATATATATATATATATATATATATATATATATATATATACACACACATACATATATATCGCTGTGGAAAATAATTAAGTAATTTACAGTTCCTTGTGTTTCGAAAATTAAAACAATATTTATCAAATTAAAAAAAATTGTCTTCATAGATGGTTTCATAATAAAATATATAAAACAAGCAAGCAGTTTTTCAATGCGCTATAGTTAGCCACGCATCATTAATTTAGCATATACCGTTCTTTATTTGTATTTTGTTTTTAATTCCTTGGCTTTTACCATTGTAATCAACCATTTATTTTTGCAGTGGGATTGTTACTGTTGGCATTTCGACCGAGTCATTTCAATGGCCGCCGCTTCTCACTCAGTACACTAATTCCGTATACGAGCCCTTGAAAGTGGAGCATACCGTTTCTGTCGTATTCGTTTACACCTCGACTCGAGTGACGAGCAAACACAAACATGGCAGTCGTCGAGTTCCGAACACATCACTGCGACAGTTGAAGGTGTGGCTGTGTGTGTTATTCACCGCTGTTTGGAAACAAACATTTATAACAGAGCATTAATTTGCTCTGGAAACCTAATAACAGCAAAATGCTGATTAAATGTATACGTCTTCACAACATAAAGTAACTAAACAAAATACAAGAAAATAACTAAGTTATTTACGTATCAAACTGTTATAGATGTCACCTAGAAGAGATGAACGGCCAAGTAGTAAAATGCGTGCGATGTGTCGCACACGTAGAAAACGTTCTGGGTTCGAGTATTTGCTTGGCAATATTTTTAAAAATTACTACTCTTGTAGGTTTAGTTGAATTTAATCCTTTAAAACAATAAAATTAAGTTTAAAATTGTTTCGGCTATTTTATCACTGTCAATAAATGAGAGAGTCGTACAAAACTGCAGTGTACACGCCTGCTGTATTTATTTGTTGTTGGCTGCAGTAAATAGGGAAAATTCCTATTTTTTATCATATTTTTATTTGAAAGTGCGTTTAATTTAATGAACAACGGTACCATACTTTCTTTCATTGCGTCTGTGTAACTCCAGAAAAACCTAATAAAATGAGCGGTCTGTTTTGCGCGGCAAAAATGGGAACCGCCATATTGATGTCCCGTTGTGACGTCACGATACTGTACAGTTTAACGTATGTAACACACAAACAACAATATACGTTCAAGTAGTGAAATTGTGTTAAATAATGTAGTTTATGCGGTAAAATCGAGTATGGCTTGAACTCCAAAGAGTATTAATGTGGATAGTAGTTCGTTTGCGCAGCAATAAAATGCAATTTACTCAGAATAAAATCTTAACTTTAGCGCCGTCTGATAAACCAAGGCGTACTGCATGGTATAATCTTCAAGAAGAGACATAATACTCTGCAATTAACGACAAAAATACATTTAATGTATGTAATGCTGTATTGAGATTTTTACATGTTTGTTGCAATGGGAGTTTACAATTAGAATTTAATGGTTTGTGGACGTACGCCATTGCTCATGTTTTGCTGATCAAACCTGTGTTGGATGACCAATAACGAAAAACGAACAAGAAAAAAAATTATATATATATATATAAAACACAAAAATAGAAAAAAAAAAAAAAAGCAATCCCAGAGGATTTCTGTCAGCTTTTTTTTTCCCACTTTTTTTTCACTGAGTTACACCGTCGCCATAGATTTTATGCGCCACCAGTGCAGCTGTATGTTATAAGGATCTGTAAGAAAGTTAAATGCTGTTTTAAACATATATTAGCGTAGCCGATGACATTGTTCTTTAGCGTGAATTATTTCATTTAGTTAAGTCAGTTGGTTTTGCTATCTAGTAAAAACATTTTTATGCAAATTTGGACTATGACATACCATTATACAAAAACTGTAAAAGCTAGAAAATTTAAATTACAATAAGAACATTCACAATACATTTTTGCAAAATAAACCATATCTCTTAATATAAAAATTATTAGAACAATTAAATTTTTCGGTCAATTTCCCCCTTAATGCCTCAATATTGTATCACTTTACACCACATCTGTGCAAAGAGTTACGCCTAAAATTACTGCGATTTTATTCACAATGGAACACTTCGATAAATTCAAATTGTGATTACAATACAGTGTGATTTGATATCGTAAGTTGTCTATTTTAAAAATACAGAATTTTATTACTTTAGTAAATTGATTTATAGCTGACATATTTCCAACAATGTATCCAACACTGAAATACGTCATATTACTCTACCTAAATTTTAAAAATATGTATCTATCCGCAAACTGTTATTTCCTTTCATATTTCTTTGTAATTGTCATATCTGCTACTAACAGAGGTAATTTTTATCAATTACCTGATAAGAGCATGAAGATTAATTAAAAGTAGCCATTTAACTTAAAATGCAATAGGAAAAATTCCTAGAAAAAGTTTTTAATATTTACCTGATTCTTCCGAATTATTTCGGCACTAAATGCAGCCAGGCAAAGCAATAGCTCCGTGAACATTGTAATTTTTTAATTATTCAGCTTTAAATATGCCATATTTTCAAACGCCGCCACAGACATTGACAACGCATTCTTATTGGCTAACACATTTATGACGTACTTGTTTGGTTAGCCACCGCACGCCAGGCACTATTGTGTGTATTGGAATTTTTCACCGACTTAAAAACTGATAAAATTTAGCGAACCCGGTTACATAAAAGTTAAATAGGGGATTTCGCCCGTTGTTTGGGCATGCGTGGTTGTAGATTTGGTAGTCAACAACGAAGATTTATTTCGCTTGTGTTTGTTTTAAAGGAGTGAAGACAGCAATGTATTAGTAGCTCTCACACATTGCGAAGTTTTAATTAGAGGTTTGAGTTTATGTGAATTTAATTTAAATTCCAGAGAGATAATAACTTACTATTAATTCATTTTAATGTTTCAGATCCAGTATATAATCCTAAGTTTAGGTTTGAGGGGAAGTCAAACAGTAAGGCACTTTGCATGTTGGTGGCAACGACATTGCACATAGAGACATGTGTTGAAGTAGGGCAGGATCTAAGGGATCTTTTAATACATGTGAAAATCAAGTTTCCTAAGGCTAGTGTAGTTGTCAGTGGGGGTCTGTGTCGAAGGGGAGTTGATTATGTAAAGGCAATGGCCGCTAGCGAGCTATATGAGGATGTTTGCCGGGAGAGTGGTGCTACTTTTGTGGACAGCAGGCTGTGGGTAGGCAGGGGTAGCATTGGAAGGGTCCAGGTGCACCTTACACAGTATGGTAAGAGTCCTGGGTGATGTGCTTGGTAAAGAAACAGCTGGCTGCCTGGAGAGGAGTAGGGTAAAGAGTAGTTAGCAGTTGATATCACAGGTCAGAAAAGGTGGGAAGGGGAGGTTAGTTGAATCTGCATTGAAGGTTATAGAAGTCAACTGTAGAAGTCTTTACAACAAGCTGGACAGTCTATGGAGTAAGGTTGAGGGTTATGGGGTAGATGTTGTGGTTGCTGTGGAAACATGGTTAGGTGATGAAGTGCTGGATAACGAAATTCAGCGGGATGGGTTTATAATATTTAGAAGGAATAGGAGCAGGAGAGGGGGAGGAATTATGGTTTGCTTGAGGAAAGGTATGTTAGGGTATGTAGAATTTATCAGTGAGGAAGCGGAAGTGATGGAAATTAATATACGTGGGAGGAGTTAACATATAAAATAAATGGCTGTGTACAGGCCTCCAGACCAGGGAGGGCAGGAAGTTGAGGTGATCAAGGAGAGGCTTGACAGACTTAGGGACAGGCAGTGGGTCATGGTAGCAGGGGATCTGAACATGCCTGGTGGGCAGTGGGTCGAGGGGGCAGAGGAGATGGGACATGTAATGCAGAGGATGGCAGCTACGCTGGTAAACAGGGGGCTTCTGCAGGCAGTGGTAACACCTACGAGGCAGGCTGGAGAGAATTCGGGGGCAGTGCTGGATGTGGTGTTGATCAGGCCTGGGGATGCTATAAGGGATGCTGTAGTTTTGGAAGGAATCTCTGACCATGACATCCCTGTGGTAGATATTGGAATTGATAAACAGAAAGTAGCAGACCCCAGGTACAAGGTGATATGGCAATTCAGATAGGGGAGAGTAAAGGGGCAGAAAACCATCTTAAGGAGAGATTTGAGGAATGGTCTAAGGATGGAAATGTAGGAATATTGTGGGAAAATTTTAATAGCATTGTAGAAGCAACACTGAAGGACCTTGTCCCTCAAAAAAGGCTAAGGTCAGGTGGGAACCCTCCATATTATCGTAAGGAGATAAAAATAATTAAAAGAAAATGTAGAAAATTCCATGCAGAGTGGAAAATAGAGGGGCGATGAGGGCTAGGGACCAATTAAAGGATATGGGAAGAAAGCTAGAAAAAGAAATTAAACGAGCAAAAAAATGAGTACTTGGGGAACATAATGGCTCTAGGGAGAGATAAGATCTGGAACCAGTTCTATGGGTATGTTAGGAAGACGAGAGGAGGGGATGGAGGGATTCCACAGTTGAAAGATAGGGAGGGTCCGTTCATATCAACAGACAAGGCGAAGGCTGATATGCTACAAAGGCAATACCTGGATGTTGTTGAGCCACATGATGTGTGGCAAAGGAGTGATGAGGGGGATAGGAAAAGAGGTGATAAATTTAGAATTCAAGTGAATGATATAGCTAGGATCATCAGATGGCTGGCAAGTAGCAAAGTGGTGCGACCAGACAGTATTGGAAATGGGACATTCAAGTTTGCTGTAAAGGAGTTGAGTAAATATCTCAAAGTGCTGTTTGACAGGTCATTGTTACAAGGCAAGCTCCCACTGGAATGGAAGGAGGCACTAGTAGTACCAGTATACAAGCAGTGGGAGGATAGGACACACCTCGGCAGTTACAGGCTGGTGAGTCTTACATCGAACACCGGGAAGGTGATGGAATAATTATTGGTCGCACAGTAAGTAGTTAAGGTGATGAATGAAAAGAACTGGCTGAGGGAATACCAACATGGTTTCAGAAAATGATATTCATGTGAGACTCAGCTGGTCAGTCTGTTGGAGGACCTGGTGAAAGCTATTGACGAGGGAAAACAAATGGATGTATGTTTTATTGACTTTGAAAAGGCGTTTGAGAAGGTGCCTCATGGGAAACTTATGCAAAAGGTGGATGACCTATTAGAAAGCAAGAGGTTGGTAGGGTGGATAGGATATTTCCTCAAGGGAAGGGTTCAGAGAGTGAAAGTGTGGGGTACAGGGTCAATTGAGGGAAAGGTCTCTTCAGGAGTGCCACAGGGAAGTGTGATAGGTCCGAAATTGTTTACCACAATGGTTAATGATATAGGTTTGTAGGTTACCGGCAGAATAAGTTCGCTGATGTTTGTGTACTCTAGTCAGTGGTGGGACGCGAGAACAAGTTACAGGAAGATATTGAGCGGAATAAGGCTGTGGACACTTGAAAACAAAATGAAGATAAATGTTAGAAAAACTAAACTCGTGCGGTTCACAAGGAAAAGGCTAAAGAGCAGGGGAGTATATAGTTGGACAGAGCAGGAAATAGGCGAGGCATCCAAGTATAAGTACCTAAGAGTAGTTCTACATAAAAATCTTGGGTGGAAAAGCCAAGTTTAGAAAGTGGTCGCATAGGAAAGTTCTAGGAATGATGAGTAGGATATTAAGGGGAAATACCTCGGCGGTGAAGGAGAAGGCCTACAACACCATGGTCCAGCGTGTTCTTGAGTACGCTGCAGCTGAGTGGGACCCTCATGTTGAGGTGGAGGTGAAGGAACTGGAGAAGGTGCAAAGAAGGGCAGCCAGATGAGTGAAGGGTAAGTGGAGAAGGTGGGGGCAGGACGGAGTGGATGAAAGTAGTTTCAGGCCATAAGTGATGATGAGGGATATGGGATGGAACTCACTGAGGGATAGGAGGAGGGTGGAAAGACTGGTTAGGATGTATAAGATAGTGGGACAGGACAGAAAATGGTATGCACTAGCTAAACATCTAGAAAAGAGTAAATTTGGGGTAGAGGCTCCAACAGTAAAAAGATACAGCGAGTCTGTCTGAGAACGGGGTGGGGACTACAGTCGATGCTGGTTAGGATGGTCAGGAAGTGGAATTTGTTGCGGGAGGAGGTGGTGTCGTGGGGGAGGGGGGGGGTGTGACAGTTTCGGAAGGCATTGGAGAGGATGTTGTAGGGGTGTTTGGATGCTTGCCACTGGGCGCTTGCCCAATAGCAAGAGAAAGTTTATTATTATTATTGATAGGTCAGGCGAACGAAGTTCACATGCGTACAAAAATTGAACCTATCGAGCTAATATTTGGAATGTGTTTAACCAAATCTGACACAGACTATGATCGAACAGTCCGGTTGCGCGAGTAAAATAATATGGCAGAACAATTATTTTATTAGAAGTCTATAATCTTTACGTTTCTCGTGAACGTCATTGAGATAGCTGTGCTGCCATCTCGGGGTAAGTTTCGCAAGACCCTGCCCACCCCTCGAATTATCGACCAATCACGGGTGCCTTGAACTCGCCTATTGGCTAATGACGTTGCCGCAGTCAGCGGAACAGCCAAAACACTACAGCTGCAGAGAATTCGTCGCGTACTGCAAGCTATTGACTGCATGTGTTGTGAATGTTCTTATTGTCATTTAAATTTTCTAGCTTTTAGTTTTTGTATAATGGCATGTCGTAGTCCAAATTTCCATAAAAATGTTTTTTACTAGACAGCAAAACCAACTGACTTAACTAAATGAAATAATTCACATTAAAAAACATTGTCATCGGCTACGCTAAGATATGTTTAAAACGGCATTTAACTTTCTTACAGACCCTTATAACATACAGCTGCACTGGTGGTGCATAGAGCCTATGGCGATGGTGGAACTCAGTGGATTTATTACGGAACTTTCAGCGGTCACGAGTCGTGGCTTTATAGTTTTCTCTATGAGGTTCCTTGAGTATACCCATGCACAGCTCCTGAAGAATGTTTCACTTGACATGCGAGTGCACGTGTGGTTTAATAACGATGGCGTTACAGCACATTTTGCCCGGAACGTGCGAGCATATCTTGATACGGCACATCTTGACCACTGTATTGGTCGAGGTGGGCACATTTCCTGGTCAGGAATTTCACCTGATGTGGAACCACTCGAGTTTTTTCCTTTGGGGACATATCAAATCATTAGTGTACGGCACACATGTTGACAGTGAAGAGGACCTGCTAGGAGAATGAATATTGCATTTGACACAATCCGCCTGATGGCAGGGATTTTTGGGAGTGTCCGACAGTGACGCTGTGCTCTGTATAGGTTGAAGTTAATGGTCAGCATTTTGAACAACTCATTTAAGAACTACATCCTCTTTTCAATGTTTTGTCCGATTTGACGCAATATACTCAATGAATCATTATAATGGACATACGCCATATCAGAGTTTGTGTCGTTACAGAAAATCTCGCAAGACGACAAAAAATACTACCCGAGCTAAGATTAGCTGTAGTCGAAAAACACAAACATTTCTAAAAAAATTATGTCAACAAATAACAAACAAAACTGACAGTACATCCAACTAAATAATGTGCTCCAACAAAACTAACAAAGATAGTGTAACAAGTCACTGAGATAAATATGACACAGAGTGTACGACAGAAAAACACAAAAGCAGAGAAGGATGTAAACTTATTTTATTTTAAAGTATGCTACTGCATCGGGAAAAAAAGTTACGAAGGAAAATGGTAAATATAAATTATGTATGCACTGTTTCCAGTATGTAAAATCAGCACACAATAATAGAATAGTTCGCTCACGACGACGGTCTGACGTGAGTGTTCTTGTTAAGCCTCTTCGCTACGGATGCGCAGTAAGTAACTGTCGACAAAAGGTCAGGCGCATGTCCGGGTGTGTAGAGCGAGAGACCGGGCCGATGTTCCGACACAGGAACGTTGCAGATCCCGAGAAGACAGGTCGACAATGGCCTGTGTCATGAGTTAGGACCGTATTCTTCATTCTAATATCAACACAACGGCAGCAAAGCGGCGCGTAGGCTACTTGGCGCCAGTACACTCTTAACAACATCGACATCATGCTACCTTATGGTCAAGACTGCAACGTTTATGTACGATTACAATAGTCTGAGAACGTAGAACAGTTCGAGGCAGCAACCTACTCCAGTTGCAGAACAAAAGTAAGCTTGTACACTGGACCGAGAGTGTAAGAATGAAATATTTTCACAGCACTAAAATATGAGTGTGTAATTTTTAACTAACGAAATCATGTTTTCAGTAATTTCAAAGCAGTTTGTCGACGCAGGCTGAAATACTCTCAATGGAATATCACATCTAGTTTCCTACCGGTCACCAGGGGCAGCAGTTAGTGTTTTCTTTAGATAGATAGAAGCTTAAAAGGAATCGTACAGCTTCTATACGTTTTAAATTGAAATAATGAGCGTTTGTTTTCTGTACTTACTCATAACAACAACTAACTGACGTTTTGAAATAAGATAGTTTACAGTCACTATAACGTTATAATATTGTGATGAAAACATAGTTTTTCGTCGAGATTCTTGGTTATTACTAGAACAATTACGTCATATATAATCACAAATCAGTGTTCCTTGTGAAAGTATTACATTCTTCAGTTACGTAACTATTGTACTGTAGTATATTATGTTGTGTTATTTTATTACATTACATTTTATCGCTGTATATTATATTACATTGTATCACATTAAAGTACATACAATTACATTAAAGTACATTAAATTACATTAATTTTCATTGAAGTGCATCAAATTATATTAAATTTAATTACATTTAAATTAAATTAAGTAAAAAGTAAATTACGATATGTAAAATCATATTATGTAATATTATATTATATTGTATTATATGTCGCATCGCATTTCACACATCCTCACGCACATGTTACACGCACCTTCAGAGGTCTAGTAAGGAAATCTTTCCTACGTTATCGAGCGGAATGGAGTAACAGTAATAAGTTGGATTAGTATTCGGAAGGACCTGGGTTCGATTCCCGGCTCCGGACATCCTGATTTCTGTTTTCCACGGTTTCACAAATCGCCCCAGGCGAATTGTGAAGGTTATTTAACAACTGCAAGGTCGATTCCTCTCCCACTTCCTGTCATTGTATCAAGTTGTGTCACCGTTTCTATTGACCTTGATGTCGACGAGAAGTAGAACCCTACCTTAACATACCTTTCTACATTCGATATGTAAAAGGAAGGAGAGGAGATAAATAACAACACTTGGTATGGTGAGTGCAACAGAGACATGAGCTACAAAATATAATGCCACAGGCAGGCAGTGTGTGTAGACACGAAGGATGTCAGGAAACTGGACAGGCAGAATAATATAAAACTCATGTTGCACTAATGCAGGGTCGTATCACATTATAACGCAACTGAAGGTTTTCACTAATACAATACGTTTGTATAGTCTATACTGTAAAAATATTTGTTAAGTATAGATGTAAATTATTAACCCAAACACAATATGTAGAGGATAGTATATCACGAAAATTTTTGTACCAGCATACCCTTGAAAACGCTATTGTTTGTCACAACATGCATGATTGAGAGATACACCTGACACTCCGTAGCTGTCTGCAGACCAATAACAATCATCAAATATTACAATAGTGGGATTCTTAATGGCTTAGTCAAATAGGGTAGCGAAAGCCAGTAATCTTCTGGTAAGTTGAACGTACGTTGAAACCCAGCAAACAGTCAAGTTTTCCCGCGATAAACCATCATATCTAACAATAGGTACGGGACACCTGCTTGTAAATTGAACACATGTTCAACATTGTTACCATAAGTCTAGAAACACCAGTATATATTTGACTGATTCCTATAAATATATAGGAACGCTACCACTGGTGTATGGTAAACAATTTTACCATACCTACTTTCTAAACACTTTTTTACATCGGTATGGTAAGTTTACAAATATTTTTTTAAAGGCGGAACGAGTGCACTTTTTTGACAGTTTGTAAAAGCCATTTCAGAAATCAAATAGAATATTTTATCATTGAGAAACTACGCTATAACTTACTGAATGAATGAGTGAAGATGAAACGATGCCAGGAAACTAAACTATGTTTCACAGAGTTGTCAATGCGCGTTCACTGGTTTGTGAGTTAGAATATGTTTTAAGAGCGCAGCCTACCACGTGTTAAAAATGCGTTGTAATGTGCGGGAATGTTTTTTTACTAAACTATTTGACATGTGCCCACTATGCTGTACGAAAAGAAGAAAAAACACTTCGTACAAGTGCAGAATGTCATTGATAAGATACCATGTTCATTAAAAACATTGTTTCTAAGACCTCCAACACAGCTAAAAACGGCCATTTCAAACTGCCGTACTTCAAAATGTACTAACCGGACGTGATACTCAGAAACGGGCCCTGAACTTTGCTACATACTTTCCACCGGTAAAATTATACCCATAGTGAAATGGGTCGGCGGGAAATCTGCATGCTAGTTCACCACTAGGCTCGTTGTGGCAATGCGACGCTTAATACATTCTTCAAGATCGCTATTACAGATTTTTCGCTTACGAGCCTCTAACGCTGGAGTCACACCTTAAAGTATGCTAAGCTATGTTATGCTACGCTGTGCTGTGCTGGACTGCTATGTGTCTCGTACGTTTCACATACAGAGCTATACGATAAATATTTCAGTTGAGGTACAGTCGCTGGGAGAACATGGGCTGTCGTGATCTAAGGTATGCGGCTGATAACCTAAAATGTTAAAATTACAGACAAGAGCAGCTGACGGAAATGCTGGCACAAGCACTGTGCTATGTGGAGAGTTTGATAAGTTAACATTCAATGTTATATGAAATACCAAAGAAAGAGTGTTACACAAGATGTTTGTAAGCTCACGTATTTCTTTGTCCGCCAATACCATGTTTCTTTCTTTAATAGTATATTACGTTGTATGAGTTGTTTACACCAGACCCTAACACAACTGCTCGTAGAAATAATTTTGTTTTCTAACAACGAAATATCATAATTTAGCCTGAACAAAGTATGAGCATTGCACTTCATATATTTATTGTATTTTCGTATTTATTTACGTAAGAAAATGCGCCGGCGGGTCACTCTCTCGATTTTCGCACGAGGTAAAAGTAAAGGACAACCGTCCTCCAACCCCCCCCCCTTGCCTTACACAAACAATACGCACGCACGTTGCACCACTCATTTCACTTCACCGCCATTCAAGAACTTGTTGCTTATCCTTGGCCAAAGTACCTTCAGTTCACTCCCTATTGACTTTGACGTTTGGTTCATGTCAAGTACTGACGATCTACGACGTGTTGCCGCCGTCGGGCAGGATCACCTGTTGGGGGTGAGAGAAGGGCGGGGTGAAGAGTGGGTCGCCTGCTCGATAAGAGAAACATGCCGTTCAGCCAGAATAACGAACGAGTTGAGGTGAGATGGGAGTGAAGCAGCGAAGGAATAAAATAGGCAGAGAAAACGGGACCTGGAAACGCGCATCAAATGCCGCGCCGTATTAACGAACCAAGCTCTGAAATAGCATGCAAGGTTCCCGCCGAACCGTTTTTACTATGGGTAGAGACCTGGAAAATTCACGTTTTCTTTTAGACACACGGTAGATTTCCACCAACTGTGTATCTAGTCGCCAGTTCCCACATCGTGAGGTTTCCTCCGCAATCTCGCGTGTATCTGCGTGGCACGCATCTTGCTGCTTGTGGCAATACACTGCCCGGTTACACGGAGAAAACACCTCAGCCGGGGACAAAGAAACTATCTGTATTTACAATACAGTTAGAATTCGTATCCGGGGTCTTTTGAACGACCTTGAAGTCTTCGCACGCTTTATGACACCATTATTTACAAGTGTCCAATGCCAACAGCTGTTCCAGAAGGCTGTCACGATTGAAAATGAAAGAGGTTTAGAACTGATCTACATTTGAATCTCTTTAAAGTGGTATGCCTGCTACTAGCATTTTCCTACGTCCTGCAGATCCTTGCAAATATTTTCACAGGCTCAGATACTATCTTACATGAAGTGAAAGTTTGTGTTCATTTCCTGTTGCATCTTTCACAGGTGTTTCAAATATCTCATTTAAATATTGTTTTATACGGCCTGGCTGCTGTAGGCTGTTCATGACAAAGGGAACACTTTTGGATGTCGTCTTGTCAAGATTTAAAACATTTATTTTTATTGTGGCCCCAAACATTAATTTTTGAGAAAGGTGAAATATGCATTGGGTATATTGTTTTTATAATATAATGTACACAGAATGATCAGGGATAAAACACCACAACTTATTGAAGTTCAACTGTTTATTGGTCGCGTATAATCATACCACACGACATATGCGTATAGCCAGCCAACATTATACTTGAAACGTTTTGCGTTGATTTGTGACTTAAAATACTATTTGAACTAATGTCATAAAAAACCTGGGAGTCTATGCTCGAGTTTTCATTCGCATGCGATTTGGAAGCCGAATGATGCTTTTTAGGACGTGATGAAAGGGTGTTTCGATTTTAACTTAAAAGAATTAATTGCCGAACGATAAAACAATTTCAATATCACTCGACTTCCAACTCGCATGCGACTGAAAATTCGAGCATAGGCCTCTTGGTGTCTGCTTTTATAAATACTGCTCAAAAAAATAATATCAGTTTAGTAGAGGCTACATGACACAATTTAACTGCATATATTTGTTACAAAGGTGAACGATAGTGCGTGAGATGTACGTATGTACAAATGGTTGGAATTATTGTTACTCATTTCTCTCTCTCGCACACAAGCACCCACACACGCGCGCACACACACCTACACATATACTCACTGCTTGTTCTCTGTAGTGATAGTGCGTGAGCACTTTTCAAATAGTTATATTAGTGTAAGAAATAAACACAGTACATATCACATTAATCAAAAGTTTAATTTAGACGCCAAAATAAAACGTTTTTTACAATCATTCTTGACAAGACGGTTTTCAAAAGTACTCGATTTAAAGTGAATATCCTAGCCTTCAACAGACTAGATCCTATAAGGTTTCTCAACTGATCGGAAACCGTTTCTGTATTGTAAAAGTATTGCGTTTCCGTCAGTTTTAATATCAATTTCAACATGGATAAAAGTTAACATAATAGTAAAATTATTGGACGGAATAGTGAGAGCAGTAACTGTATAAAGACCGTTCACACACACACACACACACACAGTTTTTCTTTCCAAGCTCACTTGCAGAATAAAGTGTTTACAAGAAAGGTATGGCAACATTGACTAGTAGGCTGGATGTTGTGCAGGTACTTGTGACCTTGAGACATCCAGTACACACAACCAGTTTAGTTGCAGCGTTTGAAAGAAGCACTAACAGAACGAGTGTTCATTCTAGAATCCCTTTACAGGTTTGCACCGTTCGTTCAAGATTAGTTTATCAGAATCGCACGACTTAAATATGTAAAATTGTGCCGCACAGATAATCGTTTTCTTTCATCCGCCTCACTGGGTTGTTGAATCATTTGTTTCTTGAAATTCTGAGAAGAAAAATGTGCGTAGTGCGATTTTATGTTCAATGAATTATCTTATGCTGTAGAACAAGCAACTTTATATAGTAGCTTGACTGCCTGCGGCTTACATGTTTGTTAATAATAAATTTTTAATATCTGAAATTTAGCACAAGGAAAATAGAATCATATTTATCATCCCACGATCTCATGATCTAATGTGACCGGTGATGTATTTTACTTTAGTGACACCAAACCACTGAACATTTATGTCAAATTCGTTTCTTCCAAAATGTAATCAAGTTACTGATGACGTTAGCCAAATACTTAGAGACAAAAATGTTCACAGACTCATGTGTGTACAGCCAAAGATGAGATGGGGAAGGGGTAGCTCTGCCCTATTTTCCTCTTCCATCAAGCCAAGAGGAAAATTCTTGATGAATGCTGAAAACAATTCGGGTATTTTAAAATAAGATCGAAATGAAAGCGTTAGTTAAAAAATAAATCTGTTTATGAAGTACACATTTTTTCTTCATTTAACTATCGGGTTTTTAAAAGAACAACGCCTTTAACTGAATGGTTCTTAACGTCCATAGTCAAACTAAGATTGCCGAACTGTTTTGTTTTGAATATACCAGAACAAAGTGACGGACAGTTAAATTCTACCAGTCCCCCCCTCCCCCAATTATAAATCTCGTCTCCCCTCCCCGCTCAAGGGTAAGGTAAGTGGGATTTACGTCTTGTCGACAGCGATGTCATTAGATACGGTAACACGCCACTTGACATAATGACAGGAGCTGGGTAAGGGGTCGGTCATGACCTGTAAGGCTTCATCCCAGCATTCGTCCGGAGCGATTTCAGGAAACCCTGGTAACCTAAATCAGGATGGCTGGAGCCGGGGATCGAACTCGGGTCCTCCCGAATGCGAGTCTAGCGTATTACCGTTACGTCACCTCGCTCCGTTATCCCCCCCCTCCTTAGCCTTCTCAACGGGCTCAAGATTCTGACATATATGTTCTGCCTACACTTCTACATCAAATCCGACTGTTTGCCTATACAGTCAGAAGGATCGTCTTTAAAAGTGAAACATGATAATCACTGCTCCACGGTGTTGAAAAGCCTGTTTGAATAGACGCAGTTATCAAGATTCTCATATATTCGTATTACTTCAGTCAATTCTGTCTGTAGGTACTCCATCAGGATAGGCTATATGTGAAATCTGAACGGCACGTACACCTGTAGACACTTAACATTCCCGTTACGAGGACATGATAGGCTCACACAAAAAAAACTGCAGAATGAAGACATGTTCGCCATCAGGGCCAGATATATCGTGATAACCAATGCCAACGTCCACCAAATGCGACTATCGGGAACAAACACACCGTAAATCGAACACTGATCACCTTAATTTAATGGGAGGTGAATCGACCACATCACCGCGACCTTTCCTGTACAAATATTTTAAGCAGTATGTTTGTGTACTCTATCATTCATTTATATTAAAGATATCTGTTTTTGACTTTTTAAATTAAACAGAAACGTCTTAAAAACAACCCTTCTCATTTAAGTCAGTGAGAGAACATTCGAAAATACAGATCAGTTCTTAAAATATGATTTTTTAACATATCTCGTATATTATCTGATAGGAAATGTAGAATGTCAGCATAAAACACATTGTTAACAATGTTATATAGGGCGTTACCAAGTGCTATTTGAATAAGGACCTCCAAAATTCGCATAATTATTTGGTGACACTGACCTGTGTATACCAAAGCACAATCTGTGATTCCATTGACCATGAGCCTCAAGTAACGTCGTACACGTGTTGCGACCGCTTTTCATGGTGTTGGTCACTCTGCCAAGGAACTTTTAATTATTGGTCAGAAGCACACTCCGCGCAATCCGCGACATTGTCGGCCAACTTGAGGCGAGGAACTATCCTACAGCTGTTTGGAGTCTATTTGCCAGAAAATAACGCGAATTTTGCACGTCCTTAGTAATCAATAATGTAAATGAAAGTGCTTGATAAAATTGCCTAGTTCATTTCCACATCTACTGAAATTATCTACAAAACATGAAAACTAACATCCGTTTAGTTAACAACATATCGTTCAGTATTTATATTTTACATACATAGTTTTCAATATCTTTACAGAAACGCAGTACGTTGATGAACAACCAGTTTTACCGAAAAAGCCTGATTCCAAATTACTTCTCTCAATTAAAATGTTGACTATTAAAATGACTATCTCGATATTCCCATTGTCAATGGATTTAAAAATGTTTTACTCTGGTTCAACCTTCCGCCAGTCCTTCATACGAAGCACATCCCCTATTTTTTTCTTAGTCCTCTATTTATTTTTCCATCTTGTACTACAACGGTCACCCTCTTTTCATCGATCGTCAAATAAGACCTCTTCGATCGTTGTGTTGCGTGGACGTGTGTGGATGATTTTCACAGCCTGCTATTTGCATAGATGCAGTGAAACACAGAAGCAGTGCAAGTAAGACTGATCTTCACTTGCGCGTCTAGACACTGTTGAAATTTACGTACACCAGAACTGCACCAGAAGTAGGAGTCGCTGCCTATTTCGAAGAAGAAAATTAGTCCTCTCAATCCATCTTTCATGAGCCAATCACGGTGTGCGTATTTAATTCCACTGCGGTTCACCCATAAGACGACGAAATTTAGTTGGCCCCCTGCTTCCTCATCACTTCGTCTCCTCTTTTATGAGTTGCCTTCCGCACACCGACTTCGACATCCAAACATGACTGTTAATCAAGGCATCGGCCGCTGTATTTATATCCAACGTTACCCCGTTTAGATGGTTCTCCTGCTTCCAGCGACATCGATAAGTGGCGTATCATGTTTCGTTAAATTGCTTGAAAAGTCTTGGACACGCTGTCAGGTAACTGTCGTAGCAGTAAGAAGCATCTTCCACAACCTCCCCACAGTCAACTCTGGCGATCTCTGGAAGAGGTAAGTGCCTAACCTTGCCCAGAGGAAGGAGAAGAAGCGCGCGGGGCTCGTGTACGTGACCCAGCAGCAACTCGTAACAGTATCCTAGCGAAGCCCAGAGGCGGATCTAGGGAGGGGGGGGGCAGACTGCCCCGGGTGTTGGGTTAGAGGGAGCGCTGTTGGTGCCGCAAATTTTTACTTGGGAATGAACTGTAAATGAGTGTAATAATATACAATATCTACAAGTATTTAGACTTTTACTAGTTTTGTATTTTTATTAACCTTGAACACCATATAATGTTACAAGTACAGTATTTAAAATTAGAATGCACTCTTAAAATACTGCTAATGTTCGCTAGTAAGTACAGGTTTTATGTATTTCTACAAAAATGTTATACTGTTATTTACGTGAGCGCAAAACAACGTATGCAAGATACGTTTATTACTGATGGGTTTTATTGGACTAATGGAAAAGTGTTGGGTAAGGAGGGGGGGGGGCAGCAAATCTTGCCCCTGGCGAAGGAAAGCTAGATCCGTCCCTGGTGAGGCCCGAGCACAAAGGTGTTTGTACTAGTGTCAATTACTCTGCAACGCAGGGGAGCGGATGTTTATAACGTTGTTTTCAAGGTATTTATTTTGCCGTGAAAATTCCCCTGCACAGTATCTAAAGGTTTTGTTGGTATATTGCATCGCATCATTAACTTTATATTTTCGCCGTAAAACACCATGCTTGCCGCTGAAAGCCGTCTGGAGGCGAGTTACCAATGAAAATATAGCTCGCTGCTTGATTGCCTTTCGCGTAGTAGCGATGAGCCCCTCGAGGCGCGCGTTTGGACAGCTTCCGAGCAGGGTCATAACCAGGAATTAAAAAAAAAAAAAAAAAAAAAAAAAAAAAAAAAAAAAAAAAAAAAAAAGGAAAAAAAGCGAGACCGAACCTGGGACTATTATGAAGTGATACGTATTTCCTTTCCCCCACCAATAAAGCAAAGGGTCCTCCCCTGGGAAAATTTGGATTTCTAAGGTGCAAAATGGCGTTATTTAAGCGGTTTCCATTCGGTAGAAAGGGGGCGTCTGGACCCAATGCCCCCCCCCTTTTTTTCTGGTTATATCACTGTTACGAGCCTTGGAATGTGGCCACCTTACAGGTGTGATATGAACGTTTGTAAGTGGACGTTGTGTTTGCAGAGATATGCACGCCTGTGCCAAGGAAGGCAAGCCTTAGGCGTGGTCAGCGCTGATGTGATAGGTCTCAACTGAAGGGCCCAGGCGTCGACTACGTGTGGTATGCCCCAGGTTGAGGGCGACAGAGGAGAATATGAATGTCTGTCAACACGCATCTGACAGATGGCCACGCCGATGACACAGGCTGCTCGTAGCATTTGGACGAGGGACGACGCGGTGATGAGTGTTTTGGGCGCGTGGGGTGGCCTACTCCACTCCATGTGGCGGCGCCCTTCACCGCGCCGACCAACAGGATGCACGAGCACTGGGCCAAGGAAACCGGGTCGAGGAACTGTGGTGGCTGTAGCCGGTACTGCTGCGAGCGATGCTGAGACCACCAGGGATCTCGAGCTCACGCCCGTCCCACATCCGCGCAGCTGTCCTGTCAACCCTGCACTACTTCGCACCCCCACCTCTTGTCAGCGACTGGCCTGACGATCATGCAGTGGAGGTAAGAACATACAGGAGAAGGCATGCTGTGACGTCAAGGAAAATCGAAATAAGGATTGCCGGGTCCTTCCAAATGTAGGTCTAATGAGTTACCTCAACGTTACTCCGCTCAAATAGTGGACATACTGTAATGGTATTTTAGAGTACTTCAAATGTTGAAATACAACTAATCGACCTTCGTATTAGGGTATATAAATTTCGTTTAAATCTCCGTAACTTACAGTAGCTAATATACAATTTAGAGTTACATGATTCACGTGAGTCCATGCTTGCTTGCAAATATTTTAAAATAGCCCACCTACCTAGCTGTTAAATGTTGTTGCAGAAAATTATACATACGCATTTTTCTATTGAAAGTATTATACATGTTGCTATAGCATTTGTATAAGAAATGAAAACGTATTTCGTAGAAAGGTAGTTCGGTACTTTCAGAACATTAGGCTCACTAAGCTCATTGCATCCGAGCCCTCAACTTACCTAAAAACAACTTAACCGCACAATTATACAGCAATGTCGCTTAACCGAGTTGACTCTAAACTACTCAAGGATGCTACAATGATCTCATCCCACGGCGGAATAGAGTTCCAAGTTAATTACACTTTCTGGCGCAACTGGACAAGTGTTGTCGATATCAAGGTGGCTCGGTCCAGAATATGACCAATCCATTCCCACAGATGCTCAGTTGGTGATAGGTTAGGAGATCGTGTTGGTCAAGCAATTTGACTAACTACTTTCGAGACCACTAAGGCAGGCAAAGTGACATGCAGTGGCGGATCGAGAATTGTTACCAAGGAGGGCATAAGTTGCCGAGAACTGTACACTCCTGTGAACGCGCCGCCGTATGCCAATGACTATGAAATATCTACTGGATACTTATTCTGTTGTGATCAGTCAGTATAGTCAGTAATAAGCGACACCTATATACCAGCGTCAACTAGCGGACAACCATATACAGTTCTTTGCAACTTGTGCCCTACCTGGCAACAACCTACGAGCCGCCAATGGTGATTAGAGACCGGAGAAATACGCGGATACACTGAGCTGTTGACAAGCCTCCAAGAATATATGTGAAATCATGCAGACAGCAGCTGTTTGTTAGCTGCTCGCTGACACTGTGAAATAGGCCTGTATTTAGTTACAGTTGTATTATTGGATTGGTTACTTCCAAGAAATGTCGAGTAAGTCAACGGCCAATTGTGAACGCGATACATACCTATAGTAGTTTTTTTTTTCTAGCTTGCACCTAAAAGAAAACGCGAAATTTTCAGGTCTATACTGGTGATGTGTGAGCGGACAGTGTCCTGCTACAACACAACAGCACATCTCTTTCTTACACTAGTGACTGCACTGCAGTTGGGTGCCTAGAAGTGCTAAATTTTACCAGAAGCTAACGGGCATTGTAGGAAACGAATCCTCACTTCACGGTATTTGATGTTTGACCAATAGCTATCGTTCTCTCGCTTACCTGTTCTTCGACGTGCACGAAAAGGAAAAAAAGTATTCTCTAGGAACTCTTCTTACCAACACCGCTGAAGGCACGATTGCAAGTCTGCATGGCAGCCTCAGTGATCGTAGCCCAGCTTCAGAGAAAACGATTGTGGTCAGCTCTAGCCTCTCCCTTGATGCAACAGCCTTCATAACCTGTTCTGCGGTCTTTGGGCCTCTCGTAGAATGCGATGGTCTTGGCGAGACTGCATCGGAATGTTGTCACAGTCAGGAACGTGGTGCATGGACAAGTATACAATCTCTGAGCAACGGCCGAACGAGGTGACGAAACGGTAACCTGCTAGAATACACTCGGAAGGTCCGGGATCGACTCCCAGCTTCGGCCAGCCTTTCGGTTTTCTGTGGTTTCCCGAAATAGCTGCAGGCAAATCCTGGGAGGGTTTTCTTTTTAAACTAAGGACATGGCCTATTATTATCGTATTTCCTGTCATTGTGTCAATTTGGTTACCACTGTCTCTAATAACCTTACTGCCCTGCCACCCTGCCGCATTCTCCTCGTCCAATTCTTTGGTACAACCATTTAGCTTTATGGAGAACATTTTCCAACACACCCTTATTAAGCTCCGTCGGTGGCATAAGTAGTATGTGCCTGTACGTCCTGACGAGCCAAATAATATATGTTCCACACGACTTCGCAAACCACACGCTACTGGTGTCTCTGTGAGCGTAAAACTGCTGAAATGCCCAATATATTCGACTAGTTGATTTATTTTTCTCGTGTGTGCCTTCTTTAGTAATGCCAAATACAAGTATGCTTTCTTGCTCTTATATGCGCCGCATTCGATCATATAACATTTGTATGTATATGATATAATTTTCTTCGCCTTGAAATAAAACGATACTATAAAATTATTATTGTTTTGCGGGACTTAAATGTCAAATATGTTTCATGTACAAAATCAAGAATGATTTTTTTTACTAATGGTAAGGGTAAATGCTACTCATATCTTGCTGGATCACACAACTGGATTATAGAATTGATGAAAATACATTATGGTTCTTCTCGGATGTATTTATTATTGAAACCAGCCTTAATTCGGCAACCTTTCAACATTAACATAACGCCTTAGCGATCACGGTTATAGAGGGCCCTCTGCCGAGAACATGCTATAACTCCCCCTTTTGAACGGGCACCACCTAACGCAGCATGGCTACAGAGACAACTGCTAACAGATTGACGTACTTGCTAACTAAAATTTCCTCTGCAGAAACAATATCTTTGAAAGACTTGCGCACTGGAAGTGAATGACTGGTTGTGTTTTTTGGACATTCTCCAATGCGATTCAGAATGTCTGCCAAGATATCTAAAGATATCAGGAAAAATTATAATGCAGGGTATATGCTTTAGTCAACAGTATACATAAACAACTTCTACTTCCATAAACTGCATCGGGTCAAAAATACAAGGACAACCAAAACATAAACATTAAAAAAAAAGAAAAGGAATAAATGACACACCGAGATAGGCAGCACAGGTTTGAGGCTTGCTTTGGCGAAAGGGCATATAGATAAAACATAATAACCACAAAAATATGACACAACGATGAGACGAAACAAAACACAGAAGTTTCCCAGACACGAACAGATACACGACGTTTCGAGAACTGGAATCTGTTCCCATCTTCTGGCAAATACATACACAGGGCCTGAAAACACAAGTGCGAATCTTCATAGTAGAAATGACATTATGCTGTTAACTTGGTCAAGGAGTCCTTTCGGATTATCTACAGCTATCTTGACATGTTAATCCACTAAAAAAGTAAGTAAATTTCAAATAATTCCCATAATGTAGGCAAAACTTCCCGAATCGTTTCAAGAAAACTTTGAATGTATAATGTAAGCGAATAGTGTAACATTCTCGCTGTACCAATGGCAAAATTTAAAGCACTGGCAATAAAGTGACAGGATGGTGGATGTATAGCGTGAAAACATCTAACGCAAGGGTTAGACATGGTGAAGTCAGCTCCTGCCCAGTAATCACTCTCTGGAAGATGACAAGAATCATAGTCTCACAGACAAGATGCCCTCCACAAATCCTACAAATAATCACTGCTATTAAACTTACGTGACGAGTTTCCCTGGAATTGTTATTCATGTGACGAGTTATATTCAAAACTAATTAATACCTTATACTACTAACAGAAAGTGTGTGACATTCGGTAAGCTTCTTTCGCTCCTACTTTTTAACCTTTAAAATAGTTGATCGTAGGTAATCATTTTTTACGAATAAGAATTTTATTTTCTGGCCTTTTGGTAATTGTAAAAATTAGCCAGACGTTTTTAGGCTCTCTACGGCCGATGTACACCTGTATGAGTCTTCCGGAGTAAATCGCAACCATTAAACAAACGTGAGCAGTACTCTCAGCTATACTTGTTTTAAGTGCCGCCATCGCCTGCATTTAGAATACTAATAACGTGTTCTACAGGCGGATGTTGACATGTTTTACCTGGTGTTTCGAGGAATTTCGCATGGCTTGCTAAACAAACCCTCTTCAGGAATGGCTGACTCACGAGCGTGACCAGCAGAATTGCGCAGTTTTTGTCCCCAAGAAAAGTGTTTCGCCTCACCTGACATCCTGACTTCGGAAACAGGATGCAGTTGGGCGAGATGGCCCTGTCTACGGTATAGAAGGGAACTAGATTTAAGGGCGCCGTCTAGCTTGAGAGGTTTTGCGCGCATGAGTCTCAGAACGACGAAGCTATAAAGACGACCTTGAAGCGTATATCTAATGCCACATCGTCACAACGATCCCAGCGCTGAACTATAGCGTGCACGATTCCAGCCGATCAATTTCTACTACGGGACTTGAAGGGTATTAAAGTGCGATAAAATAATTTTATATTTTTATGAAATATTGTTAGTTTTGTAGACGATACTTGTAAGTACGTGTTACTTTTAGCTGACACAGTTTTCTCATAACAGGGTGTCATAGTCAAAATTAGCTTGTTACGCTGCCATGCAGATAGTAAAAACCAACTGACCTACTTAAACAAAATAATTCACTGTGAAATTACATCTCATGAACTATGCAATAAAACGTTAGTAAAACCTGCAACATAGTGTTTTTAATTTTAAAAAATCGCAAAAGTACCAAAAAATTGCAAATGCACAATTTTTTTTTTTTAATACAAAAACCGTTCGCGGGATTTTTTTCAAATGTTTTATTACGTAGCCCATATGATGTTATTTCACTGTGAATTATTTCACGTACGTTAGTAAATTAGTTTTCACTTTTTGCATGGCAGCAGAACGTGCAAATTTTGACTTGACGTACCGTAATGAGAAAACTATAAGAGCTAAAATCGTTTCGTAAGATAAATATGTACTCACAAGTATCGTCTATAAAACTAACACAATTTCATATAAATATAAAATTAT
Organism: Medauroidea extradentata; assembly: GCA_003012365.1. Lineage (NCBI taxonomy): Eukaryota > Metazoa > Arthropoda > Insecta > Phasmatodea > Phasmatidae > Medauroidea > Medauroidea extradentata. Next base: position 62,965 of record PNEQ01097345.1, read on the forward strand.
GACTTTATTGTATTGAACGCTCTTAAGCTACGACTATATAACATTTTTGATGGAAAGTATGTATCAAAGTTCATTACACGATTCTAAGTTTAGCAAACATTCGGTAGGACATATTGAAGTAAGACAGTCTAAATAGGTCATTTTTATCTTAGGAGGGTTTCGAAACTGTGGTTTTAGTGAGTATGGTGTCTAAAAGACATTCCATCCTTGTTCGAAGAGTTTTCTGTTCGTACATTGGTACAATGGTGAGACACTGCAGGACATAATAGCTATGGTTGTATATTTCATTTGTCAAAAAAAATCCATTATATATTGACTAAGACTTGAACTGCATCAGAGAAGTGTGTCCTTTCCACAGATGGCCATTTTTGGTTTAGTCAGAGTGTACTTTTCCTGTAAATTGTTACATATGTGTTTTTTTGGGACACGATTCTGTTTCACACGTTAGCGTTGGAGCGAGTCGTGTTTAACTAGCATGCTGTAAACAACCGGTAGCCGAATTCGTATTGCTAATACTAAACAGCGGTTATCTATAAATAGTATCATAACATTTGTCACTCGCAGTGAACGACAATATATTTTAAGCTCACACTAACACACAGCTATGAAAATTAGTGGCTCTAATTCATCTAAATGTTCGCATGATAATCTCTCGCACCATAACATGTTTTAAGTACACCTTTGCCAATCACAAAGTAGAATAAACCATACTTTCAATAACAAAATATTTTTGTGATATGCACTCAGAATACAAATTAGTGAAATTCCAAGTTTCCGTGATGAAATGCTGTAAACTAGAAAACCTGACGATGCAAAATAATATTCTGGATGGTTTCATTATTTTTATTTGTTAGACGTGGTGAACGTGAATGTGATGTTAAGGTTAATACTGTTATAAATGTGTTTGTCCATTTAGAGGCCCATGTTTCATCTTCGCACTACTGTAATAATGAATGTAAAGATGATAGGAAAAACCCAACGCCCATGAAACGATTGCCTAAGTTTCTTCCACGCAGAAAATCGCCTCGGATCCACCGTGTATCGAGCTCTCATTAAATGAAATACCTTGGCATAAAATAACAAACGTGTATATGTATGTTGTGGGATAGAATTTACGTTCCTGCAACTACTACCAGCCTTAATTTGTGATGGGTGCAAAGATGCACGTACAAATAGCTTAATAAATGTTAATCTGCAAATAAGGTCCAGGAAATATTTCATGTAATGCTTCTATTGTATTAAATTTCAAACGATTTCAAACAAACGTGTTTGTTTTATTACAAATTACTACTAACTTCGAAGGCATTTATCGTAATTTTTATTTCATACGTTCCAGTCAATCCTATTGGTCTACGTTCAGCCGTTCAGAATCCTTGACCGATTAACGTAAACTTCGAGAACATTAATCATGCAATCATAACGATGTGGTAATAGTATATAACAGCGACGAACGCCTCAAGGTTAGCAATTTATGTTAATTAATCATTATTCAATTCTTTTTTCACCGTGCACAAGGTAATCGACAAACAATTTCATAGTACCATGATAGGTAATAATGAATCCCGTTGTAAGTTAATGAACTTTACCTCTCGTAATACAGTATTTGGAAAAATATTCAATTGTTTGTAGTCTTTTAAGTAATGGAACACGGGAAAAATCAGAACCGCACTTCAATAAGATTTAATTTTGCCGTCTTAGCACTTTACGAGCAATGACCAAAGAGTGTGCATAAAAAACGCAACTTAACCGTTATCGCACATGCAGTGATCTTTGAAGTCCATACTTTTCCGAACAAAACGATTAGCTTCAACTTCATTACATTCTGAACCTTCTGCGAAAATTTCTAAAACTGAAAATTAGATGCATTTAAATGCTTTAGCTATGTCCCATCGTGGTCCCATAAATATTTTAAATAGCTTTCAAAAATTAGTAAAACATGTACATGAATTGTAAAATATATTAATGAAAATGAATATGTGAAATGCTCAAGACCCAGAGACCACAATAAGTCGATAATGAACTACTAAAAACAGTAAAATAATATTTTAATACAACACAAAAAATAAAACATATTTTAAAATAAAAAAATATTACTAAAAACAAGGCAAAAGAAAAACCAATCAAATCCTAATTAGTCAACTTAATGTTGCTACACACACATTCATTGATTTTAATATTGATTCTCAACGGCCGTAATGTGTTATCTGCTCACTTTGAAAAGACAGTGATGAGAACCCACATGTGACTCGGATGAGAAGGCTAGGCGTAATTTAACACATCGAGTAAGGTAAATTTTGTGGATATTGAGGGGGGAAAACGAACACTTGAGGGAAATTACGACGGGCATTTAGGATATTGTGAGGTAAAAAAATGTTGGGAAAAGGAGGAAATGGGGTGAACAACTGCCAACTGAATATTTACGAGCGCCCCCAACCCGCAAACCGAGAGAAGATAACCTTATGCTAGTAATATGTTTACCGAAAACACTCGAAGGGGCTTAAAGCATCAGTTAGAACAATATTTTTCAATTCCTCATGCCACCATCGAAATTTAGACGTTTAAATAAAAAATCTATCTCAAAGATTTTCAAACAGAAAATGTAGGCCTACACAGTAGTAACGTAAATATTTTATTGAATTTATGCGTTTCACATGAAATGTTTTAAAGTGCAACATTTTTTAATTGCAATAGAATCTATGAAATCTAATCTTAGAGCAGTTTTAAGAACTCATTTTCCTTATTCCAGTTGCAGGGGTCAACAGTAAGGTCGGCCTGGATCCACACTCTCATATGATAAAAGACAAAGCCTTGAAAGAGGTTATCTTTGGACTTAATGACTTTATAATCTTACTCTACACAATGAACTGAGAGTGTAGACATTCCTCCCGACATGTATGCTTTGTTTTAATGTGTATTTTAATATCGTTGTAAAGTGATACCACGTAGTTGTCTGGCATAAGGCTTAGGTAGAAATAATTAAGTAATATGCATCACACGAAAATGGAAGAAAATCTTTGTTTTAGCAAACAATTAAAGCAAGACGAAGCTGAGGCTTGCGCTATTGATGTGCTAATCTGTCCAATGTTTATCATAGAATTACCATAGTATAATACTGGAAAAATAATAATTTTATATGTGTTTATATACACACGTATATAAATACAAATTTAAGTGTATATATACACATACATAAATACAAATTCGGTTTTCCGTAAAATTTCCTTTCTAGTGTGTGTATGTGTATGTGTAGGTGTGTTTGTATATATATATATATATATATATATATATATACTATATATATATACACTATATATATATACACATATATATACACACACGTACTGTGTCCTAAGGAGCTACGTAATTAATATATTGTAAAACATTAAAAAATAACGTGTTAGTATAACAGCATAAAGAAAAACATGTTAAAATATATGAAAACCTAGAGCACTGTATTTAAAATTTATCACAGTGGACAGTAATTTTATGTTTAAAAATTTCATATTAATTTATTTGTAGTTGGTTTAAGTGTATTACCTGTGGATTCACAATAATGAATAATGTGTAGACTGCTCTAGGAATTCAGATGGAAGGAATTTCTAATAGGTAGCCGAGGCTGTGGATATACTTAATTTTATTCTTCGAATCTGCATACTAATGTTTTATTCTAGATTAAAATACTGCAAAGAAACGCCAGAGGAAAGAAAAAGTACAATAAACAGGATGTTGTCATATTGCAAGTCAATATTTTGGGGAAACAATCTTCATATCTAATGAACCAAAAAAATTGTATGGACATAGGTCCGGAAACCACGCACCGTTACCATAACACAGTTGGCAAAACATGAGGTAGGGTTCCTAGCGCGTGCTGGATCATGTTGCTGTGTAATGTTATTATAACAGTCCTGTACATTGTACACTGCTCCGCACGTCACTAACACATAAACAGAAATAATAGTGAAAACAGCAGCTCGCGCGCTATGAATCTACATTATGTAATAACTGTAGTGCAGGAACAGTGTGTTTTCTTACCTATGTCCATATAACATTGTTTGTTCCACTAGATATGTTAGGATTATATCCCCAAAATATTGAAATCCAGTTTGATAACTTCCTCAATAGTTTTGTAACGAATCTAGATTTAACAGATTTCCCTATTTACAAGAATTAATTTGTGTTTGTAGAAGTGAATTAATGAATGGTAAATAATCAACGTTTAGTGTAACCATTGAGCTTCTTTCAACAATAGCATACACTGTGTAGTTAAAAACACCATTATTCACACTATTTATAAGTCCACTTTGCATTAGAAACATTGATTTTGCTACCTATCACATTCTGTGCTTTATCTTAATAAACAGCTAAAAATGTCCCTTGTTGATTTGTGTTCGGTGGATTCAATCGAATCTCATTTTTTATATATATATATATTTGACGTTAAGACCAATGTTTACTCTTGGTACTCTCCGACTTCAAAGGGTAAATATGTTGCTCCTACAAAATACTCAGAGTGATAACATTAGGCGGTTGTATTAAGTAACCTGCTGGGTTTAGTATGTTGGCTCAGTCACGTGAGCGGGTTCAATCACCAGGCTAATGTCTAAAAGCCTGCAAGCGATTAAGGGTTTTGTAACTTATTGAACGCACAAAAAAGCTCTACTTGGGTAACTTTCTGAACACCTCAACTAAAGATTTTCCTTACCCAGGCTAACCTCGTTTTCGCAGTTTTGGGACACCAATGGAGCAAGTAATATTTTTACTCTGAAGGTTTTTTGGGACAGCCTCAGAGTAAAGATTACTAACGAAGAAACGTTTTGAAACGCAGTACGAGCGGGAAAACTGAAGATAGAGTACTGACAGGCGTATGCGTATATTAATTTGGAGTGACGTTATCCAACGAAACTCGCGGAGAAGAAAGTAGTGCTAACCACGTGACCATGTTGTGTGAGAGGAGGCGTAGCGGAGAGTGTTCGCAATTACAACATTCGTCCAGCGGATCTACCAAATATTTATCTGAAATGTCGTCAAGTGGTCTACCAGTTAGGCGCTACACACACACACACACACACAATCTTCGTTCGAAATACTTGTCACCGAAACTTCTCTTTTTTTTTTTTTTTTGTGATGATCTGTTCCATTTCTAAAAATCAGCTGGCTTTGCTGCTTCTCAATTGTTAACGATGCTGAACATTCGGTGTGCTGCTTTATAGTACTACCATTTTGTTTCTTGTAAGAAAAATTGCAACTAATTATTGTTACAGTGGTTTATGTTCAACACATTCTACACAATCGTCAGTTAAATTTCAAAACGCGTACTCAGTAAGCTATCTCCAAAAATATGGTAAAACATGGTATAAATAAGCTGATATTTTTAAAAAGGCTGCATCGAGTGTAATTATGCAAATAACACTCTTTTAAACTCACAACGAGTGTGTCATTCTGACGGAAAGTTGAAGTAGAGTTAATCGGTTTATCGAAATATATTAAAGGCATAATTTTAAAGACTTATTGATTTTGCTGGTAACGGAAAAAAGGGGGGAATTATTAGGCTACTGTAACGTCACTACAATGTAATACTTTTAATAGTAGGGTGACAAATGAAGCAATAGTTGTCATGTCGTAGGAATACTACCGCCACAAGCGCCAAAATATTCTTCCTGAAATAGCACATCGTAGTGAGTAAAAAAAGTGTTGTTGCCAACTTGGTCGTCCGCCATATTGGATTAAAGATGGTGGTTATGCATGTATATTGTGGCGTGTATCTCACCTCCTAGTTATCCGACCACAATTTAATTTTTTTTAATATTGTAACTTTCTTAAGTGTCTTCATTTCAGATATTCATATATTTTGTGTATCTATAATACTTTGTATGGAAAAATTGTAGGAAAAAACATTTTTTTTTGTTTAATACTAATAGTTACTTTCCTAGTTTCGCAATCATGCAATTTTAAATTTTATTGTGGCAAATGAATCCCCATTCTATCTACATTATTTTTATATTTTTAGTTTGGTGGTTTTTTTCTTATGCTCGCTCCTTTTCCCGGAAATGAGGATCAAAGATAGCTACCAGCATTTTTCTCCATGTTAAAGGTATGCATAACAATTATTAATTTGGTGTATGATTTTGTGCTATCTATAATAGTTTTGTGCAACATTTGTAACACAATAATTGTATTCTTTCTTTACATTATTTACATGTAAATTTTTTTTTAGTGTGGGAGATACACAAGCAGCGATGTCTGATGTGTCTCAAAGACGAACCAAAAAATGAAATTCGTAACTGAAATAAACAGGAGTTTGTAAAATCGCACTGCAAAAATAAGTTTCTGAATTAGATTCCTTTTATGGCGATATTTTTGACAGAATAAAAAAAAAACGTCGAAAGTAATACAGGATAAGATTTGGTTCAGCACAGTTCATGTTAGTGATTTTACACTCACAGGACACATTAAGCGACTTGCAAAAAAAAAAAAACTTCAACATTTCAATCAAACGAGCACGTAATACATCTGGCATCCTCTTCCAAAGAAGTTCCGAACATAAGCAGGTCAGAAAATCCTTCAATAAACTGGGATATGTGTATTTTTTGCAAAGAAAAAATCTCAAAATAAGCGCCGTTTGAATGCACGAAGTCAAATCGTTTTTTTTATTGGCAGAAAGAAATTAAACACTGTATACCGTATAGGCGTACAAGATTTAATTGCAATGGACGCACATTACCGTGTTGAGTGTTGGCAGCAAGAACGACATAAGTATGAATTCTGCGAAGGTAACCACTCAGAAAATAGAACACATACTGCGGCCAATCCTGTTATTGAAACTAACCAAGCATAGCAAATTATTTTTGACGCGTTGGATACCGGTCTTGCTATGAAATATGTGTACAGCATGAATGACATTTTGGATAGATACTGTGCTTTGGCAACTGATGTAGATTCTGCAATGTCTTTTAAGAAGTGAAGAATCACATACAAAAGCGTTAAAATAATGTTACATTTCAGAAATTGAGGAATTCTAGTCTTTCTTTGTTAGTGTTCCCTACTGTTGCAAGTGGTAAAGCTGAAATCAACGAAATTAAAACGTCTCCTGGTATTTATTTTCTAATACATTTTACCAAACTGTTTAAAACTATTTCAAAATCTGAACAAACAAATTTTTCGGAAAACCTGCCGCTCAGATAAATAATGGAAAGGTCGTAATTTTACAAATATTTTTGGATAAATTCTTACCGGTATAAATTGAGAGAGTATTTTGCAACATTACTTGTGATGTCGTAATCGGGCCGCATGTGCGATGTCGTCGCAAGGACATCATGTTAGGCAAGGTAGTGAGGCAAGAGGAAGGGACTTGAACCCGGTACCTGCCGTGCCTGCGGCGCCACGCCTCCAGGCAGACGCACCATCACAACTGAAGTGAAGTTGCGTATACGCTCCAGTTCACTGGATCCGTTCTCTCTCCCTCCCCCTCTCCCTCTCTCCCTCTCTCTCTCTAGGTCCGGGACTACTCCACAGTTGTCGAGTACACTCTGTTTCGTGTAACTTCAGTGCTATTTGACAATTCATTGGACACTTACTAAGTAATTTCTGTCAAATTAGAAGATAACATTTACTGTACATGCTGTGGAATGAACATTCCATGTTTGTTTAGAACCAAACTTTAACTAGAATTTCACCAAAAATGTACAAAACATAAAATGGAGATGTCCGCAGGACTATCAATATTTTACTGAGGTTATCTGAAACAGAGTATACACGATTAATGTTCTACGCACCAGTAAGTTTTTAAATCCTGGCGTGTAAAAAAAAAACACTTGTTTATATATAGCAACAGCAAATCATAGGAAACTTGGTAAAAGAGCAGGAACTAACAGGGCGCAGTGAAGCAGAGAGGAGTGGAACGGACCGAGCGTGCGACCACTCACGGGCGAGTTATAAATTGCTAGAACCACTTATTTTTGGCGAAAAGAATTTCGCACCAACTTTTTTCAATGCCGTGCCAGGACACTCGCAGCTGTCCTTCATGATCAATGATTGGATGTTTTCATCTCTCGTCGACTTGGAGTTCTACCCGCAAATCACAGGCGTGTAATGTCGCAGCTACCATATTTTCACTGGTGCAGTCAAATGAGCGACGCCTCTGCACAAAGTCACTGTGCTAATAATCATGTTTCATACTTACAGATGAGCTCGCAATGCATTGAAACAAGGTGGTGCAAAATTATTTTCATCACAAATCAGTGACTCGACTAATTGCCCATCACTTAGTGTGTGTGACAGCAGGAACATAACTACGACTTAGGGCCAGTTTCACCAACGAAGTTTAACTTTGCCACAAAGCGAGATTAACAAAACTCGATGAAGAGCTAAACCTGAGTTTAAGTTAGAGGTGCGTTCCACCAACAACACAGCGAGTTTAAACTACCAGAGATTAGTTAAACTTGGCGGAACGATGGGTTGTGTGAGCTGAGTTGCCTTAATTGTGTCGGAAATACCCGAACACTTGTCGGAAATTGCCGAATGTGTGATTGTGAATTATTTAATTTGGAAACTTTGTTGCAACGTTCTTGAGGGGAAGGAGGGAGTGATTGCATCATACTATCTAGGGGGGGGGGTGAATACAGCTAGGGTGCTAGGTACCCCTGGGTAACTTTGGAGCAAAGCAATAAAGAAAGACCACGGGAAGATAATCCAGCAAATATAATTTACATTATTTTATTGCTGTAAATGCATATGTTTATCTACACACAATTGTTTAATTATTGTCTCGTCTGTATATTTTTTGCTAACCTGAAAGTACCAGACGTTAAACAGAACCTCATACACTGTAAAAAAAATGTTTTGTACTTTTACAAAGAAAATCATTGGAAACCCAGTTGCCAAAGAAATTTCTTGTAAAACTACAATGGTTGTCCTAGTAATAAAATACAAAGTATATGTTTATTAAGTTACAAGGAATAACCTTGTAGTTGTATTTTCAAAACAGGAAAAAATAAATTTTAATGCTTACTGTACTTCATAAATAACACTGAACTTATTTATCAAATAACTTTTGAATAAAAGACGCTTACACGAAATAATTTTGAAAATAAAAAAAAAATTTGACGGGGGTAAGCGTCGAACCACTTCTCTCCTACTCTAGGACCTACTCATCTTACCTCTTTTTTTTTTTTTTTTTTTTTTTTTTTTTTTTTTTTTTTTTTTTTTCAAAAAAGTGTTTGGTGCAGCGGTGATGCGGAATCTTCCGCATCAACGCCGCACCAACCATTCCTCCCTTTGACATATTTCGAGTGACCCCAGCAATTTTCGTTTGACAATTCGTATGGTGACAAGGTTTGAGACCCAATGGACAAACACAAATTAACACCCAGCCTTACCTGGGAATCGAACCCAGAACCCCTCGCACCAAAGTCGGCCGCTCAACCAACTGAGCCACGGGGGGTCGGCACCTCTAGACCACTGTGACGTCTGTACTGTCAGTATATGTATCAATAAAAATGAACGGACCGATTGTTTTAATAAGCAAAAAATGTATTTGGAAGTCTGTATCGTCATACTCATCAAAACAATGATTTCTTTCTCTAATTCTACGAGGCAGATACACAGGAATAATGTATTCATCGTCTGTATTGTCTTCAAATACCAAATTATACAGTGCTCGCGCCATTTCATTAAGCTGGTTTTACACGACGCAATTTATTTCTCGCACAGCTCCTTGCACGCAATCGCTCGTGCGATAATTGCATGCAATCTCTCATAGGCCATTTTACACAGCGCAATTTCCCCAAGCAATATACATGCAATTTGTTTTTTCCCGCCAAAAGTTTAGAACACATGGATAACCTAAAAGCACATGATGTAGGCTACACTTG
>PNEQ01097346.1:0-72761 GCA_003012365.1 Medauroidea extradentata
ATATTAGGGGTTATGTATACATGTATACTGCATATCATGTGAACCTTACGAATGTCGAGCCGAAGGTTGCCGAGCATGGCCGAAGATTGCCGAAGGTTAACGAGCTTGGCCGAGCATACCCGATGTATTTTTAACTAAATAATTGTTATATAAAATTATTTTATATAAAATATTTTTATTAAATATATTTTTATTATTATTGGGGTTAGGACGGAATGCGAAATGAAAATTTTTTTGGAAGACTCGGAAGAAACCTCCAAGATGGCAGTCGGAACAAGATGGCAGAATTTTTAAACTTTTTTTTTTAATTTTTAAATTTTTTTGAAATTTTTTTTTTAATTTTTTCGAAATTGACGTCATTAAAGATGGCGGGTGGAAACAAGATGGCGGCCGGAAACAAGATGGCGGCCGGAAACAAGATGGTGTCGAGGTGTCGGGTTACAGGGGTCAAAGGTCAAGGTCACGGGGGTCAAAGGTCAAGGTCAAGGTCACCCACACACCCACAGCCCCCAGCCCCTGTCCCCGGACCGGCATTTTCCTTCTACTGTGACCACATGGCTCGTCAGAATTTTTTTTACATTAGCACAAAGAATTTCCCTTTACAAGCATAATTTATCGTAAAAAATATAACAATATTTGAAAGCAGTTTATTCAAATTTTTGGCTTGGAAACTCCTCAAATAGCACCATTTTCCACCTACAAATCCAAATTATTTTTTACATGAGCACAAAGAATTTCCCTTTACAAGCATAATTTATCGTAAAAAATATAACAATATATAAAAGCAGTATATTCAAAATTTTGGCTTGGAAACTCCTCAAATAGCACCATTTTGCACCTACAAATCCAAATTTTTCCGGGGGAGGACCCCGGACCCCCCGCTTTTGGTTTGTGGAGTGTATATGTATACTTCTCAAGGCATACTCTCCGCCCCTCCCTAAGATAAGTGCTTAAATCCGCCACTGCGTCTCCGTATGCCGCATTGCAGTGTGTCACATCGCCGCGTGTCACGTCATCTCGAACCAGGATGCAGCACATTAAAAAGATGAGAAAATAAAAGAACGAACCTGACATTGAGAAAATTATAAATAAGTGATTGCGCAAAATACTTTGTACTGTACTGCAGTTTGCCTCAATACATGTTTTAAATGAACTGTATGTTTATTTTTTTTTTAACCTGCTGGAAGACCAGTGTGTGTCCCCGTGTTATAATAAATTTCTAGTCACGCAACTGACACACACGTGTTCAAAAGGAGTGGTTGTTTAGTTTTGTTTCCAGAACCCTCCTCCAAGTTCTGTAGTTTGCATCAAATTAACACCTGCCTTCCATCAATTTCTACAATTTATGACTGCTGACTTCCGTAGCACAAACAATTGTTTAACAGGGAGAGTGACAGAGAAAATATAGCATCCTTTCTGGAACACATGTTCTGAAGGGGTGTGTCATAAGGGACATGTGCAAGATAAATTATGTTCGCATGTCTTACAGAAGGGTATAAAGGTAAGTGATATATGTATCTCACATCATTGTGTATACCACCACCTTGTAACAACTACAAGTAGCATCTTGTTACATCTACGCGCAACTACATACTAAATTTTAGTGGTTAGTATCCAAATTATTGAATGGATGTGTGCGAGTGTGTGTATGTAAGTTAATATAACATTACATGTTTGAATATAATATATGTATGTGTATGTGCATGTGTGTATTTGTGATGGTATGTAGCATTACATGTTTGAATGTATGTGTTTGTTATTTTATGTAGCGCTACGTGTTCGTATGTATGTGCATGCATGTGTTGGTAAATGTATGCATATGTGTATGTGCATGTGTGTATTTGTGATGGTATGTAGCATTACATGTTTGAATGTATGTGTTTGTTATTTTATGTAGCGCTACGTGTTCGTATTTATGTGCATGCATGTGTTGGTGAATGTACGCATATGTGTATGTGCATGTGTGTATTTGTGATTGTATGAAGCGTTACATGTTTGAATGTATGTGTTTGTGATTTTATGTAGCATTATGTGTTTGAATGTAGCATATGTGCATGTGTTGGTGTATGTACATATGTTTATCTGTACGTATTGTGTGTGTAGGTAATGCATGCTTACACCTCCATAGTTCAGATGCTATAATGGTAGAGTGAGGCTCTACAGGTCCATAGTTTGAACCAGTGTTGGGGAATCTAAAAAATTGCTTCGATGGGGTTTCGCACCCTGAACCTATAGAGTTTCACTCTGGTGCTTTATCCACTGAGCTACCGAAATAACCAATAACTAATTGTACATATTATTATATATTTATTTATATTTTTGCATACTTGGTTAAAGAAGGCAGTGCTGTGTGTATAATTTTTTTCATAAATGTGAACATAGTGTTGTCTTCTCCTGCTATGTGCATCTTAGTACATAATATTGGCGAGACCGGTATGTCAAGCGAAGAAGCGAGTTTGCCAGCTGCTTTTGTTGAGTGCTTATCTCCAGCACCTCTAACTTACATGCTCTTGGATACCGCGTGTGGTAATAGGTTCGTGGACGTGTGTATCAGTAATGATCGGGTTGAGACTGACACAAATTTGAACACATTTCTTATCAGGTGTAAAGAGCCATTCCTGACTTTACTCTCGCGACAACACCGTCCCATTAAAGTGAACGTGTCTCTGAGTGGCAATTTTATTAGAGGCGGATTGGCAGAGGAAACTGTCATGGAGACATTTCATTTTTCTTTCAAATCACGTGTGCTTCTCGAGTCCTCAGATGAGGGTGAAACATTCGATGAGTAATTCATCCCCGTGCCACAGGTAACATCATAGAGTTTGCTGGGCACATTAGCGAGTAGGCTTTAAAGGTGAGGCACCACTGGGACCGGACTGGACTTGACTGGACTTGACTTGAGTCCGGTGTAAAATCCCATTCTAATATTTTCTTATGTGAGAGGCGCCACTGCAACGTGACACGACTGTACTTGACTGTAGCTGCAAACCTGACTCCGGTGGTGTCCGGTGTCGGATGTGAAAGTGACCTGACTCAGGTTCCATCTCCGAGCCACACTGCAGTGTTATATGTACAATAGAGGGAGAAATGTCTACAGAAGAGTTTCTTATTGAATTTGTGCATGAATACAAAGTGCTGTACGATACTGATGATGCAAAATACAACGATTCCAGGCTGAAAGTCAAGGTTTGTGGAGAAATAGCGAAGAAATGTGGAATACATTCCGGTAAGTGCATACTTGTTTACTACGTATATTTTTAACAGGCATGGCAGACAATAAAAACAAATATACGAAGAATTCTAATGTACCTGCTACATGTTTTGGAACAATGTCATTGTCTCACCTAGGGATCAAGTATGGTTTTACACTTTCCATAAATATATAAATAAATAAATAAATAAAAGTAAAAATCGTGAAATTTTCGGAGAATATTTTACGTTAATGTGGTAAATAAAGTCGACACGATATTGTTAACACTCCCAATTTGGTCATATTGACCTGACTTCCTGGTTTAAAAAAAGGGTATGAATGAAAACAATTGTCGTCTCAAGTGAGAAAATAATAAATAAACAATGAAGCCTTTAAAGTAATTTTTGACTAGTCTACCCTTGACATCGATGAAAAAAAAATATTTCTTCAAACGGTTGAATTGACCACTGCTTGGTGTCTATGTAAAATCACCTGTGGAAAGTTCTAGTATTGAACTATATCCCACTGCCACGGTACTTGACCACTTTCAGAGTTAAAATACGACATAAATTAATCACGCACTTGAAAAGCTTCTGTGCTGCTTTTTCTGGACAATACTTGTAGTCTTGTCATGCTGTGTTGAACCTCTTGTACGTTGTTGCCCATGATTATATTGTCATCTGCATTCAAGAGAAAGTTGTGGAGAACACATCAAGCCTTCACCACTTTGTCGGCCAATTGTACAGAAACTTCCAAAGGTTTCCAAAACACTCTCCAACGAGCAGCCAAAATACTGAATGCATTCTCGACCTTTCGTGCACGTGAACGCCTGTAATTATAAATTGATCGTTCTCTGCTTAAGTTTTTTCCTGGGTATGGAAGCATTATGTGTTTCAACAGAGGAAAAGCGTCATCTGCAACAGCAACATAAGGAATTTTTATGCCTCCTTCATATACAACTTCGTCAGGAGGTAAATTACACCCTTCTCGTAAATGTTCTCCAATGAAACTGCTTGAAAATACACCACCGTCACTGAAACGTCCTTTCGCACCAATGTCGACCATGTAAAGCTGTACTTTGCATCCACTAATGCCAATAACACTATAGAAAATGTTTTCTTGTAGTTAAAATAAGCTGACCCTGTTTTGGGAGGTGCTTTAATTTCTATGTGCTTACCATATAAAGCACCGAAGCAGTGATCATAATTCCATCATGTCTTGAAGTCTTCAGCTGCAACTTTCAGTTGTTCCGCATTTGGCTCAGGCATCTCGCTTGGCTGCAGTCGGGACCATATAGCTTCGCAAACTTCAGAAGCAATGCGTGATACACTCCGGTGTCCGAGCCGATAGCTATATTCCAGTGATTTAAATGAACTCCCAGTAGCAAGGAACCGGAAACAAATTTATAAATGTAATAAGTTCCATTTATTCTATTAAAAAAACTTATAAAGGCGGTATGCATACTGAAAACAATAAAGTTTAGAGGTTTGTGTTGGAAGAAAGGGCTGTTGCTGTAGTGTACAAGTATTTATAACTTTTTTACAGGTGATGAGGCAAAAGCAATATGGATAAAGCTACGAGATGCATACAGGAGTAGTGTGAAGCACTTGAAAGCAAGTACTAGAAGTGGAGACCCAGCCGTTACAATCAAGCCATGGAAATATGCTGAACAGATGGATTTTCTTAAACTGTACATGAAAGATAGGCCGAGACACACCAACGAATGTAGGGAAGCAAAGGGATCTGACGTTGCAGATAACAGCGAAAATGTAACAAATGATGTTCTCAACAAAGCTGAGTTGCAAAATTGTGCGGAAGATTTGTCTGAACCACCTGCGGTAAGTCAAAATAATGAAAAAAAAAAAAAAAAAAAACGTAAAACATGTGATCCAACCCTCAATTTTCTTGAAAGGCAGGCAAAAGCTAGGGAAGAACGTTATAGTAAAGAAAGAGATGCTTTGCGCCGTGACATTCTCCAGCATTCAGATCGGTTAAAACTTTTCTTTGATTCTAGGTATGCTGCAACTAAGGAACTAGCACCGGACTTGCAGAAGGCGGTGAAGCGCAAATTATTTTCTGTAGTAGCTAAAGCCGAAGACGCGATGGAAAACCGTTCGCCCCTATACGCCGCACTCAATCATCAAGCTTCAAAGTAAATCCACAAACACCTCTGACGAGTATGAACAGATAACGGAACAAACATCTCAGTTTGCTAGCGCCACTAACAACATACAGTTATCGAGTGTCCTTAAAGAGTACATGGGCAGTGTGTGAAATAAATGTGAGGTATAACCTGTGTGCGTATAAAATATGTAAGTTGTTTTGTTTCCTGTATATACTATCAGTAATATTTGAGCATTCGAGCTTAAGGAAAAACATTCAAGGTGCAACATATTATTTATTTAATAACTTATAAACATTAGTAAATAGTGTTTCACTCAAGTTTGTTCAATTAACTTCTTTACTTCTTAACTGCCTATCTCGGGCTACAATTATGTGAAAAAATTAATTAACAAATTTAGAAACTTTTGTCCTATTTTTTCAAAACACTTTAAAATATTTTTCATTTATGCCAAAAATCGCTGTAATATTCATGCTGTAATGCACTTTAAAGCATAACATTTTCATTGTAAAAGGTATAAAATATACTTAGTCAGGAAAGGGGTTGAAGTAATGAAGCTTCCCGTTCTGTTACCACATAACATATAACTAACTAGCCGTTTCCCAAATTATTCCTACAATATTACTTACCTTAAGCAGACTGCCAGCTTCTCTTTGGTACAAATTGGTCTACGCCAATTTGTAGATTTCTTCCTGATGTCTGTAGCAATTAAATCATCAAGATTCTCGAATTTGGACTTGCTTAATCGAAAGTAGTTTTTAAACTGCTCTTCTGCCAAGTCGCTCAATAGTGTATGATATTCTCCAAAGGTTTCACGTTGTGTTACATACCGACTTTGCCATTTTCTTTTCCTTTTTGGCAGTAACACATACTGTAACCACTGCTCATCATCTGAATCAGATTCCGAACTTAAATCAAGCAACGCTACCTTATAAAGCGCCATTCCTACTGCTTGTCTGAGGTCAACTGCAGTCTGTTCTGTTCTGTTGGCTGTTGCACATACTCACAGTACTCAGGTCCAGTCAAGTCATGTCCAGTCCAGTCAAGTCCAGTCCGGTCCCAGTGGTGCCTCACCTTAAAGCTCTTTCTACAACTGGACATACATATATCTCAGTACAGTCCATTCACTGTAGGTGCTGCGAACACTAACGTCCCTGCATTTATTGGCAAAAGGAAAGCTTGCATCAATGTAGATTGTCCTAACGACGTCTGCTTTTTGTACAGCATGGTCGCGGATTTGTATCCCACTTCGCGCAATGCTGACAGACGCACATCTTACCCTGATCCTAGGAGGATCCTTAAGACAACTGGTATGACTTTCCCTACGATGCTACATCAGGTGTCACATTTCGAGGAGATGAATAATGTGTTAATGTGTTTGCTTGCGTTGACAAATACACAAATATTATTGAAAAATATTCACTAATGCGACGGACACTCGCATAATTCCTCTTCACATATCTCCTGTGCGAAGAGAGTGCCATGTAAATGTTTTGGCACTTCGCACCAGTGTATGTACTGCCCATTTACACTTTGTAACTAAAAAAATCTAGCTCGTCTAGTGGGTAGTCAGTTGACTAAACATAAAGGAAAGAAAACTGGACTTGCCAGTACTGTGTTCAATATTTTTTGAGCGAAGACAGATGCACTGCACACACTGAGCAGTGTGATCAAATACTCTGCTGCTGCTTTCAAATGTACACCCGTGGGCTCCTTGATGATGCAAGTGTGGTAATGGTCTCAATCTCTTAGTTATGTCCTAAAGAAACATAATTTAGATGGTGGCACCCTCGAAAATGATGCGTTTGAATGCTGCACAAAAAAAACAAAATGGCCACCGTTGTAACCACTTTTTTCAATTTATTTCAGTAAATATTCGTAATATGAAAAAAAGTTATTCACAAAAAATGTTTATAAAGTAAAAATATGTATAAAAGGTTCTTACAACATTTTACGTAGGACTAATAGTTTTCTCAAAAAGTGTACATTTATGATTTTATTGTCAGTTCTTAACATTAGTTTTTGTTTATTGTAATAATTTTTTATTATCCCCTATGTTTTGTGTTTATTTCTGTTAATTAGCTGAATTTTCTTTTTATTGTTTCAGAACAGAAGGTAAGAAGAAATATGGAGCCTGTATTTGATGCTAACGTACAAAACAAAAGGAAGCAAGACAGTGATGTATGCTGCTTCATTTGCAGTGCACAGTCGTCCGAGGAATGCATTTCACAACCTTCAAATTACAGTTATGAAAAACTTTGTGAGTGTCTTATAAAGCGTGCCAAATATGGCGAAGAAGATAGTGACAGGATAGTGAAGAATTTTGGAAGTGAATTGAATATAGAGAAACTGAAAGAAAACAATGTGAAGTGGCATCGATCGTGTTACCAAACGATAACCCACAAAAAAGTAATTGAAAGACTAAAAAAAAAGTTTGAATGTGTGCAGTCAACGGCTAATGATCAAGGACTTTCTGAAGAGTGTATTGAACCTCAGAAAAATGCAATCTCTTCAGAGGGTATTACATTTACAAGGTCACAAACTGTACTTTACGAAAAGGACAAGTGCTTCTTTTGTGATCAAATAGCAGACAGGAAAGAAAAACTAAGGAAAGTTTCAACTGACAAAGCCGGCAGAAACTTACGTGAAGCTATAGAACTTCGAAATGATGATAAACTAAGAGTGAGGTTAAATGAAGCAATAGATAGTAATGATGCACATGCGATTGATGTCCTGTATCATCGAAAATGTTGGACCCAACATGTCACAAATATTCTCCGATCCCACATGCAGAAACTCGATGAAAATTCTTCCAACGAACAAAGATGTGTTTCGTCAATCGCAGCGGAAGTCGAATTCATCAATATTGTTGAAGAAAAAGTGTCAGAGGGTAAAGTTTATGCAATTGATGTTCTTGAGGAAACATACAAATCTATTTGTGCTTCCCATAATGTACTCGGATTGGCCATGTCACGCAAACAACTAAAGGTGTTCTTTGAGACGGAGCTATCGGACAAGGAAATAGAGTTTTCTCGCCCCAGACAGCGCAACAGGCCAGAGAGAGTTTCCATGAAGTGTACCAGAGAAGTATTGTTAGCCGATGCTGAAAGTTATGGTGACCAAAAAATGAGAGAACTAAATGTTTTATTTCAAGCTGCAAACATAATCAGAAGTATTGTTTTGAGATCGAAGCCATGGCATTTTGATGGTTCTGTCCCTGAAGATTTCAGTGATATTATTCCAAATGAACTTAATAGCTTTTTTAAGTGGTGCATTGGAGGGAAAATAAGCATTTCACCAGAGACGAAAGAAAAGCATGAAGAAGTTGAAAGGCGCTCTCGTTACATGTCACAAATTATGATGTCTAACTGTCTGTCTCGTAGACAAGTTGAGAACAAGTTATCTACCCAGTTCTACCATACAAGGGAATTGCCACTTCAAGTTGCTATTGGTCTGACAATTCATGGGTCAACCTGCAGTCAGTTTCTAGTTAACCTTGTGCATAGTATTGGATGTAGCATAGATTATAGGCATGTACTGAAGTTGGAAACACAAATTGCAACTAGCGTCTTGAAAAGAATTGAAGAAAATAATGGGGTATATATTCCGCCAGACATCGTACCAAATAGATTTATACATTGTACTGTGGACAACCTTGACTTCTCTGAAGACACTGCAGATGGTAGAAGAACACTTCATGGGACTGCCATCACTGTCTATCAGATTAAGAAAGAGTCAGATAGTTGTTTACCACTATCATTATCTTCATCAAATGAGTGCCAAGTACAATCCTTTGACAGTGCTCTGCCAATCATACAAACATGTGCAAACCCACCTAATTGGAAAACCTGCAGTCCCCTTCCTGTGGCTTCAACCACACAAAAAAACCATCAAAACATTGTAAGTGAGGCAGTGTTTGATGATGCTGTTTGGTTTTTTGTAAAACATTACATACAGACTTCATGCAAGGAACCTATCACTTATTCTCCAACATGGGCTGGCTATAATAGCCTCATGGCAGATCTGAAGCCTGTGTCAATAGTAGCCATGCTACCCATGATTCCAGAGCCACCAACTAAATGTTCAGTGCAGCTTACTGTCATGGAACAATTGGAGAAACTTAATAAATCAATTCGTGAATAAAGTTCAGTTGCAGAGCACATGAAGAGAAGAGTAGTAGTCACAGTCCACATGGCTCTTTACAAACCAATCAAAAAATTGGAAATGACAGTCAAAGACCTTAAGGGAAAATGGCTTTTAAAGCCTGGAGAGCGGCATATAATAAAAGCTCAGCTAAGAACGATTGGAGAGCTTATTGAAGGATCTGGCATACCTGAATTATGGGTGGAATGTGATTTATATTCGGCAGGAACAAAGAAACAAATACTTGATGGGAGACACATCAGAAGAGCAATTGAAGCTCACATAACCACTGTCTCTGCATTAACTAGCCTGCTTCTAGAAGAATTCGAGAAAGAAAATCCTGGACAACTAGACTGTTTGAAGCCTCTTCTTCAGGAACTGGTTGAAGGACTGACAGTTAATAATAAAGAGCATCTTAAAACAGTACACAATGCATTAATTTCCACCATAAAAGGAAGACAAGTTCTTGAAGAAGTTGAGAAATTTACAGCCACCAGAAAGCTCAAGCACCCTCTCTTCAAACTAGCTTGTACATATATGGATATGGTACAAGAAATGATGAACTTCATAAGAGCTGTAAGAACATCGCACTGGATGCTGTATTTATCATCTCTCCACAAGTTTGAAAAATACTTCTTTGCGTTTAATAGATTGAACTATGCACGTATGATTACACTATATCTTTCAGAGATGGAAAACATGGAATCCGAAGATCCAGAGATTTGGAAACAGTTCATGGAAGGAAGTTGGGTTGTGAACAGAAGTTTGGTGCCATTTTGTGCTCTTGGTGCTGATGAAGCCCTAGAACACCAAAACCGCAAACTGAAGGTATGTGGGGGACTTGTTAGAATAACACTCAATGAAAATGCTAGAAACCGTTTCTTTCTTGCTAATGCGGAATTAACCATAATCGCAATTGAAACTGGCAGAATGGTAGGGTATCACAAAACAGAACAAAGTAAACACCACGAAGTTTCTGTTAAAGTTCAACAGCGACAGGACAGAAATGTAATGCAACTAAAGGAAGCTTTTCAAAACACTACAAATCCCTTCCAGTGCAAAACAGAAGAGCTCATTCATATACTAACTCAGCGAGTTTTTCCACAGGAAATAAAGGTGTCTTTAGACAGTGTGGCGGAAGTTGGTCAAGGTCTGCATGATGTCTTCTTAGATCAACGAGTTTACAGTAAGAACATTCAGTTCTGGGATCCTTTGAAAAAGAATTGTATTAAAACATGCAAAACAGTGACAAAAAAAGTTAAAATTACCCTCAAGGACAAAACCCTAGCCATGAAAACAGATTTGTCACTTATTTCACGATTGTTGATTGCAAGCAGAAGCAGACCTGACATAGATTTGCGATATAATTTGAGCAACTACGAGTTTTCAGCACTACCAAAGTCATTGTTTGCAGTTGACGGTAGTATGCACCATTGTCTAGCTAAGTACAAACTTATAGATGCTCTTGAATCAATGGTAGTATTACATAGTAAAGAGGATTATGATAATCGTGATCCTGCCACAACTCCAAATGTAGTAGAAAATGAACAACTACAGGAAGCAACTGCGATAGTAGATGGCATGGCACTTCTTCATACTTACCACAAACCAAACACAGTGAAAACAGTGCTTGAGCTCGGCGTAGACTTCAGCAAATACATTGGCAACAAATTCAGCAATTACAGTGAGGTACATGTTATTTTCGACTCTTACAGAGAAAACTCATTGAAGAAAGCAATGCGGGACATTCGGCAAAAAGACTCTGATCCAATACAGTACAAAATCTGGCCAGAAACGAAAATTGCAAGTATACCAATGAATAAATTGTTCGCCCATGACAAGACAAAGAATGAATTGACCGGGTTTCTTTCTGAACACATTCTTCAATTTGGTTTGACTCATAACAAAAGGTTTGTAATGAGTTGGCGAGACACAGCTGCTTCTTCACATGGTGTTGATGTGTCAAGTCTTTCAAGTACACAGGAGGAAGCCGACACAAAAATAATATTACATGCAGCATATTTATCACAGAAAGGAACTAAAACTATTCATGTGTTCTCCCCTGACACGGACGTCTTAATTTTAGCACTAAGACGATATCCCCAACTTTCGCAACACTTGGCAATTTTCCTTGGGCGTGGCATGAAAAGGTTCGTTCAGCTACGTCCAATTTACAGAGCACTTGGACCACTGAAAGCCTCTGCACTTCCTGGATTACACTCACTTTCAGGAGCAGATGTAACAGGATCATTTGCTGGAAAAGGTAAGTTGAAGTGGTGTAAATCATTTAATTCTACTAGTGAAAATATTCTCGAAGCTTTGGCAAAGTTAGGTACTACACAGTGTCTCACTGAAGATGTCAGGGCTACCTTGGAAGCATTCATCTGTCAACTTTATATTCCCAATACATCACTGACTGACATAGGAGCAGTGAGATGGTTGCTGTTCACACAGAAACAATATCAAGATGAAGCTCTTCCTCCAACAAGATTTGCGCTGGATCCAGCTTTACTAAGGGCCCATCTTCAGTGTTTCGAGTGGAATCAGGATCTTAATCAGCATCCCAATAACCTACCACACTCAGATTTTGGATGGAAGAAAGTAGACAACACATACGAGCCAGTTGTTTGCACCAAACCCTGTGCTCCAGAGCTTATCTTGGAACTATGTCGCTGCTCGTGCTTCCAAAGGCGTTGCTCTCCTCCATGTACATGTCATTCAAATGGAATTCGTTGTACTGAAATGTGTAGGTGCGAAGGTCATCCTGATCATTGTGATAATATGGGAGAGTGTGGTCAAAGTGATGATGAAGATTTAGGACTAAGTGAGATTTGCATTGAAAGTGACGATGATTAAAATAAATTATTATAATATATTAGGGATATGTGTTAATTGTCATTAATGCACTTACTTTATTAATATTTTTAACTTAATGTACTGCTTTTTAATGTTTTTCTGTGTTCCTAGGAACAGTACGAACAACGTGAATATGCACTGGAGAAAACATTAAAAAAATTAATTTTTTGTGACAAATTTCAGAATTCCAGTTTTTTGAGAAAACTATTAGTCCTACATAAAATGTTGTAAGAACCTTTTATACGTTATTTCACTTTATGAACATTTTTTGTAAAAAACTTTTTTTCATATTACGAATATTTACTGAGATAAATTGAAAAAAGTGGTTATGATGGTGGCCATTTTGTTTTTTGCGTGCAGCATTCAAACGCATCATTTTCGAGGGTGCCACCATCTAAATTATGTTTCTTTAGGACATAACTAAGAGATTGAGACCATTACCACACTTGCATCATCAAGGAGCCCACGGGAGCCTGTTTTTGTACATTTGAAAGCAGACTATAGAAGATATGTGCACAAGTGCAGTTTACAGTTCTGTACTGTAAAGAACTAGCTTGTACCTGTTTCTCACGACATGCATGCAAAGTTATGATGGTCATTTTCTCATGCACCTGCTGGCCTTTCGCCATGTAACACAGACAGATGGCAGCATGGTTATAGACATCCACAGTGATGTTAAAGTCATTGGGAACACTATGGAGAGTTACAAGTGTATCATAAAATATATTCCTTATGGGAACACTGCACAAGGAGGTATGCGCACAGTACGACTTTGGTTTATAGATACTTTAAACTTAAAGACCACATCGCTGGAATCTTTAGCTGACAATCTAGTGTCGCACCATCTAAAACTCACCTTGGGCGCAATTTCTAGACGACGTTCAGTTTGATTTGACACAAAGAAAGGGAGTATTTCCATACGACCACATGGGTTCTATGGAAAATCTACGTAAGATTTCCCTGCCTCCTAAGAATCCATTCTACAATGTAATGCGAGGCGAAGGCATGAGCGAGAGCGATTACATGCATGCTCAGGCTGCCTGGAATGTGTTCAATTTTGGTACCTTAATGGAGTATGCCTTGCAGTATTTGCATGTGGATAGTGGATATATGTTTGTTTGCAGATGTGTTTGAGAATTTCAGGACAGTCTGCTCGGAGACATGATGTGGACCCTGCATTTTATGTCACAGCTCCTGCTCTAGCCTGGGACGGTGTTTTATCAAAGACACAAGTATGCTTGGAGCTGCTGACCGGCTCTGATAAATATATTTTTATTGAACGCGGGGTTCGAGGTAGTATTACTCAAGTGAGCAAAAGGAATGCAACTGCCTACATTATTTACATGGACGAGAACTGCAACCCTTCCCTCCTGTCATCCTACATCTGCTACTTCGACATCAATGGTATATACAGTCATACAGTTATGTCGGAGCTTCCTTTTACTAGCTTTCAGTGGGTACTGGTGAATGAATTTTCTCATTGGGATTTCGCCAACATCGATAAACAAGGCGACTTTTTTTTCGTGGAGGTTGATTTTTCGTTCTCAGAAAAATGTCACGATGTGCTATCTGATCGGCCCCTTTCACCAATCAATGGCTTACCACCAAACTGCTCGACAGAAAAACTCTTGCTCACTTCAGAACCGTGGAAGAATTACATTATACATGGGCAAACACTGAAGCACTACCTGGAGTACAGCTCTGTCTGATCACTGCATATTACGTTTTACCAGATTGCATGGATGGTGCCTTACATTAGGTTTAACCTAGACAATCATGCTCAGGCATGAATGTGTTTGAGAAATATTTTTTAAATTAATGTGTAATTCTGTTAATGGCAAGTGCCTTCAAAATTTTCGCAGGGAACGTGATATTCGTGTCGTTTCGAGCTACAACACAACATATGGTGTGGCAGAACTGATTGGGCGTCCACTGTTCAAAGGGCGGCAAATCCTCGCCGATGAGCTGGTTTTAATCGAGATGGAGAAGATTGACATTACTTTCAACAAACCATTGTACACCAGTGTTGCCGTTCTTGACCTTTCCAAATGGTATTTGTACGATTTCCATTATAACTTTATGCGAAAAATGTTTCCCTCGCCCTCCTTACGCCTGCTGTATTGCGATACCGACAGTTTGATTTACGGGGTATGCTGTAACGATGTGCATGCTCGCATAGCTTCTCATTTGGTCACATGTTTTGACACTTCCAACTATGCGCCAGATAATCACCAAGGATACAGTGTATAAACAAGGTTGTTTTAGGTGTTATGATGGACGAGTGTGGTTACAACATCATCACCGCCTTTGTATGTTTGCATTCCAAACTTTATGCTTACACCCTATAGGATGGGAAATTTACACGGAAAGCGAAAGGTGTAAAGGGTAATGTGCTGAACACCCTAATGTTTAATGATTATTTGGAATGCTTAATGTAAAATTCACAGGTCTGTGGCACTCAATATCATTTCTGGTCGCAAGATCACGTTGTCTATATGGAACATGCATCCAAGGTAGCTATGTCGGCAGCTGACAATGAGCATTACATCAACTTATACGGTATCACGACTTTGCCATTGGGTCATTTTTGCGTTCCTCTGTATGGTTAAAGTTATAAAAGAAAAATAGAGACTTAACTCACATTTGCCTGTCTTCCCACCTGCCTGACTGCCTGCACACCTGCCGACCTGGCTGCCTGGTGTACTGTGTGGTTGTCTATCTGAATGCCTGCTCGCCCGCCTGATGTCCTGGATGTGAATAATGGGACTATCTTAAAGCAGACCAGGGATGTCTGTATCTATACACTGCGGCTGCTCGCCTTCTGCGCCTACTCTACAATTTGCCTGCCTTCCACTGGAGCAACCATGCTTGACATGGTGCTGGATCACACATGTCCTACTAGGGGAATCTATGTCCTCTGATCTGTTTAGTGATTTGCACTGTTAACAGTATGGTTGCATCAATGCTATGCGTATGTGTGGTGTTACACACACAACTGTGTGGGGTTACACACACAACTGTGTGTGCATTAAAGTGTTCAGCTGCAAGTACATGTTTAATGGAGCACTGCGTTGTGCTGAACTATGGAAAAATATGGTTGTGAGTGTATCTTTTTTTAGGGTGATGGTGCACTGAGAAAATAAATGTAAGTTTTGAAGTGAAATATGTGATTTATTATTTTACTGTTCTCTGTCATTAAAAACATTAATTAAATTAAATTTGTTATTAACACAAGTGTTATGTGATGAGAGATAGTTTCCATCTACTCACCCCGGGATGCAACAGCAGAATGTGTATGAAATATGGTGGCTGTGGTATATACTGTTGGCTGGAGTAGGGTCGGGGGAGCGTTTTATACGGGTGATTTACCCAGCCAACCTCAGTCGAGCTTCGGAAGTCGGGAAGAGAGGATGTCTCTAGAGATGAGCCTGCAGGGGAGGGAACGTATGCTATAAAGATGGAGGGGAGAAGCTTCATGGTATGACAGAAGGAAGAGTACACTATGTCAGCATAAAGGATAGTCTGGAGGGGGTAGAGGGTATGCTAATAGGTAATGGGTGGGGGTATGCCAGTACAATCATAGGATAATGGAGAGGGAGGGGTAGTACAAATACAGGTGGGAGTATGCTATAAGGATAGAGGAGAGAGGCTTCAGGATACATCATAAGGTAGGGGGAGGGGAAGGAGAGGTTATAGGGATATGCTTCAAAACTGGATAGAGGTAGGCTAGAGGGAAAGGCAGGAGAGGCTACAGGGGGTATGCTTTAATGCAGTGGTCGGCTGGGGGGAAGAGGCAGGAGAGGCAACAGGTGGTATGCTTAATTGCTGGGTTAGGCTAGAGAGAGGGGAAGGAGAGGCTACAAGGGTATACTTTAATGCAGGGGTAGGCTGGAGGGAGAGGGGAGGAGAAGCAACAAGGGTATGCTTTAATGCTGGGGTATTACATAAGGACAGGGGGCTATGACAGAGGGAGAGAGGTATGCTATAAGACTTAGATAGGCTAGTACAAGCAGAGGAGTTAGGAGAGGTTACAGAGGTATTTCATAAGGAGAGGGAGGGTGCAGTGATACACTAGCACAAGCATTGGCTACAGGAGAGAGGACATTCACTTCCCCCTCATGGCTCTTAGGCATAACTTGTACCAAAAGGGTCTATTCTCCTCACTTCCCCTCGGTTTCCCTGCCCTCCTCTCTTAAGGGCGAGGCTTTAGCCCTCAGCCAAATACATACCTCACTGCACTTAGGTGCTATTTGTACCTCAACAATCAATCCCAGCCAAGACAACGCCCTGTTATGGCACTGTAGGTCAATAGCTGTACCCATGGGAGAGGGGACTAATGCTATTCAAATGCATGTTATACTGGTTTTGCTCCCAGTTGAGTAGAACCCGCATGCTCCCCCTACTTGTACAACCACTGTGATTCCCCTCGCTGCCATCCCAAGTTAACATAGTAGAAAAAATTATGGTTGCAACCCTGATGTTGCATAAATCTTAATTATGATGAAACTTAATTTGTTATGGTCAGCATGCTAACTATGCATAAGTAGTTTGTCATGTCATCCCTCTAAACATTGCCGATCGCGAGATATGTGCATAATGGTTACGATTTATACACCTGGCATGGATGAAACATGCATCATGTTCAACATAATAAGGTATGGAATCACATAATGCATGTGGCAGGTACACAAATGCATTGAACTGGCATGGCGTGATGTAAACATATGCTGTTTCGTTACATAAGAACAAATTCATAGAGCCACGATGTTATTGCGAAATGATTTGTCCCTATCTAGTTTCAATGCCTTAAGAGCACTTCTGCAGTTCTGCTTCATGGTCAGTGAATCGTGGTTTTACCTCTTACTTGTTGTGTGGTTCTACTGGCGAATCACAGACGTGGAGTGTGATATTAACAGTTTTCAGGTTGGTGCAGTCAAACGGGTAACATGTCATATCAAAGACCCACTGCCAATAACCATGACGCAAAGGTGCCGAAATGCACCTAAGGCGTTGAAACAAATTTATGCAAAAATCTTTCTGCGACAAAACTGTGGCTCTATAAATTGGCACAATGTTGCGAAAATACAAAATGTTTAAAAGACAACATCAATGCAAGTGTAATGTTGATGTGTCCCAGTATGTTGATATGTGTGGATTCGGATTATGAAACCTAGACAGACAAAGTAAGTATGGCTGATGGAGTATGACTTGGGAAGCTACACTCGTTCATGTACTCATGTGATTCTTTTGTTATCCTTCATATAAGTGCAATACATTTAATTAAACAACAAATTGGGTAGACGTTATTAGTCCTTAAAGGAGCTGTTCAAATTGACGACCATAAATTTTAATACACAGGTCACAACGACACTGTAGGGATTGTTGGGCCCTTCCAAAAACCTCTGACATTTGGTGGATGCACTCGAACGCATTATCGATTATCGCTAGCAGGTCCTCTTTACTTTTGACCGGCCTGTCGTACGCTAATGATTTTGCATGTCCCCAAACAAAAGTCCCCAAACAAAAACTCAAGAGGCATGAGGTCAGGAGAACAGGTGAGACAGGAAATAGGTCCACCTCGACTAATCCAGAGGTCTCAATACACCGCAACAAAATATGCTCGCACATTCCGGGCAAAATGTGCTGGGGTGCCATCATGTTGAAACTACGCATGCATATGCATTATACCCGCCCACATGTTGACAGAGAACTGCTGCTGATGGCTTTGTATGTTGGTACTATGTGGGTTATCTCCCGCCCATATGTGGCTATTCCTGGTATTAAAAATACCATCGCATATAAAGCACGCCTCGTCTGTCCAAAGAATGGAAAAGGAAAAACTCTGCTGAATATTACTGTGTTGTACGTACCACCTAGCGAATCGTAATAGTCGAGGATACAGCTGGACCAGCCGCATGTACCGTATTAAGATGATACAGACGCAGTTGTTGCTCTCGAAGAACCGGATGCATGTACTTTGGCTGGCATGCATTTCACTGGCAATGGTGCGGGTACTGGTGGATGGTGTCTCTCCGATAGCAGCAAGGACTTCCTTTTCAAACTGTGTCGTACACACTCGATGTACGCAGTCTGAATCATCTTGCCGTACCACGACTGTTCCTGCATCACGTAACATCTTATCTCATTTACAATCCCCAAGAAATACATTAATATAGTGCAGCCTATTTTATACAGTACTGTACGTCCCACTCATGTATATTTTCCCTAATTTGTACATTAAATATACACACAGATTATCAAAACCTGGATTTATTTTTTAAACCACATACAACATGCTAAGAATTTATAAGTAGAAATAACCACACAGGCTGCCCTTAACAGCATTAGGAAGCAGGGAACCATGCCTTGATTTGCGAGGGATGACTTCTTCCTCAGCAGTAATTTATGTGGAAAACAATCTTCTTGCTTTTGGTATGTAGATTACCATCACCAACTTGCGGTGCCTGCAATTCTATGTGAGGTGCCTTCAGTTTTATGTGAGGTGCTTATTGTTTTATGTGAGGTGCTTATAGTTTTATATGAGGTACCTGCAGTTTTACGTGCGGCTCATGTAGTTTTATTTGCGGTTCCTGCAGTTCATGTGCGGTACCTGCGATGATATATGCAGTGCATGCAGTTCTGTGTGTGTGTGTGTGGTTCCAGTAGTTTAATGTGCAGTACTTGCAGTGTTATGTGCGGTACCTGTGGTTTTATGTGCGGTACCTTCAGTTTTATGTGTGGTTTCTGCGATTATATGTGGGTGTCTGCGATGATATGTGCGGAGTCTGGCGAAGCATAGTCGTTTACAGAGTACGTGAAGACATGTGCAGAGCATATAGTGCCATGTGCAGAGTATGCATAGTCGTGTGCGGAGCATGTATTGAAAATAGGTGTGTTTGCTGCTTAGATTGTGGTTGAGGTTCTTGTTTTCGATTAGGTTGTGGAGAACCAATACCATGAAACCTAGAATGTCTCTTCATATTATCACCTCGAGTAAGCCATCGATGACAAAACTTTACACAGGAGGCCACAAACTCAGTATTTTCGTTGTGTGCAAGTTTTTATGTCGCAACACATTGCGCATTGTTGTAAATAATTTGCCACAAAGGCGAAAACGGAAGAGTATCATTAAATAAACGCATAATTAGGAGGCTATAAATATACCGATAACGAGTTCACAGGTACATACTGTTGCGGATAAACCCCACCACTATCTAATAACTAATGAACTTTAAACTAAAATGCCTGAAATGTACAGGTAAGTCGTTGTCACTTACCTTTCAGGCTTAACCTACTCATAACTGAATAAACTAACTTTGATGATTGGTTCACTAGCCTGGAGACGCGGCCAATACACAATACCACGCCTCCAGAATACCTAAATAAACTTTATACCTAAATACATACTGAGGCAGGGTGGTACTAGTAAAATTACTAAACAAACACTAACCTACACCATGATCTTCGATTGCCAGAGCCGTCGTCAATTAACAGACCACGACCGACTCTGGCAACACACAACACAAACTACAAACATCTAACCACCCCTGCCTAAATAAAACAAATACCCTTCTATCGCAGGCCCCTACTAAAATTATACTCAAATTACACTAATCAAACAACTATCGGGAGCGTCTACCAAGAGACGTGCGATAAGCTACATTGTACTTCCTCAAGGAAGTAAACCTAAGCTAAAATAACAAATACAGACTAAAGGTCGTAGCTCAACACAGCTACGTGACCTAAAACACATGATAAGGGGGGAGTAGAGCTTACATAACAATCGCTTACATCTGCGAGAGGCAGACTTACTAGAAAACTGGGATCTAAGTTTATGAAGTCCTTAAACAGGACCAGGTTTCTGCTTCTACTAATTTGGTAAACCTTCAATGGGTTATAAAGTTACAAAAGACCAAGTAAATAAAGGTGATACTTTTCATTCTGAAAGGAAAGACTTGAGAAGATTTAGTTTTTTATATTTATTTAAAAATAAAAATAGTAATCAGTCTTATTAGAATAATACAGTAAATTAATTACAGAATTTTTATAAAAACAAGATAGTAAAAGGGATTGATTTCTTTGAAACAGTTAGTGCCAATTAAAGGCAAGATTAAAATAAAGTGTACTTTTTGACTGGTTTAAAACTGTTAAACATAAAGTTAGACCAACATAAATTAGTAATTGGATAGAATACTTAATGTTTTGGCGTGTCCAGCCACTCCCAGGTGAGACGTTCTTTGCCTCGAAATCGAACGAATGGAAAAGGGCTCCAACCCTTTCGTCTTGATAAAACAATCTGCGACGTTATGAACTTGTCTAATTTTACTGCCCGAGACCGCAATTTCACATTTTACTTTTTATACAGAAACGAAATAAAATGAATTAAATTTTAACCACAGGCGAGCTACGACATTTAGTTACCTAATTGAACTATTGGACTACATGACTGATACACGTTTAGGCCGCCTTTGCGGCAATATCTCCCGAAACCTAAATGGTTAACTCACAATCCAACAACTGACCAACCGCTGACTACCAACAATTGACCAAGTGAACCCATGACTGATCCCGTCAACTACGAAGCCCAGTCCTAATATAAATACTGGCCTGCTGACGTTTATGAACACTGTGTAAACGTTTCGCCGTACGGGAGGTTAAAACTTCACAACACACCTAACCTTCCCCGAACAGTGGTGAACAAACACATAGCGCGACAGTACTGCCAACTGGCAATGACATCGACTACCCCAGGTGTACCAACCAAACACAGAATTGAGGACGAGAAAGAAAACAGCAGAGTATCGTCACTCGCGTACAGCTGTTCCTAATGTAGGCTATTACGTCACGAAAGCTTGTGTTGTTAGTGCCGTTATCTAAACGATTCAAGCGAACGTGTTGGTACAAATACAATGCACGTGGCTGTGAATAACAACTTAGCCTCAGCGCGATTTACTAGCAGATGTACTGTGATGTTATCGACAAACTGCAGACAAGTGTTAAACTACTGATGTTTTTATAACAGGGCGTACGTGTGCTCCAAGGCCCGAATCGCTCTACGTGAAAACAAGATGACCAAATCTTAGCAAGGTAAATAGGCTCTCGGCCCAACTAAAATCAAATATGAATCCGAACAAAAAATAAAAACCTAACCTTAATTTTTATGATCGCGACAATATACTAAAGTACTTTTAGTTAAGTATACCGAGATTCGCTCTTAGTTTCTTAACTTGCACCTGTAACATGTATGGGAAGAGTAACTTTCTGTTTATATTCCTTCATACTAATACACCGGATTTCGTCGAGGTGGCAATTACAGTGTGTTGGATACAAGTATTGCCATTGTAGTATTGTTACATAGTGAACACCTCTGCAATGAATGCAAAAAAGTTAATGATAACATATATGATGTACAGAAAGAAATTCTCTCTTATAAGGAAAATATTTCAAATACTGAGAAAACTGTTTCCTCAAGCCTGTGACCTTAGCAGATATGTAGGTAAAAATATGTGTTTTCAGCATTGCTAACAAGTATTACCTTGTTTATTTATTTATTTATTTATTATTGTGTGGAATCGTCACTTCAATATGGTAACTTAGATTGTAAGAATGTGTACTTAATAAATTATATAATTAATTCTAGTAGTAGGGTTATGGCGTTTTCGGCACAGGATTGGTGTGAGGACTACCGCTCGAGTGAGGATTTGTCCGCCATGTTGTGACATCACAGCCCCCGCCGCCATGTTGGATGTTTTCTTGACCTTTATTATGGCATTGACCTTGACATCAAGGTCATCGAGTGTCAAATTAAAAAATTTTCTAAAATTTCGAAACTGTAAAAATTAAAAATTATAAAATTGTAAAAAATCAAAAAAACTAAAAATTTTAAAAAAATTCTAAAAAATATGAAAAATTGCAAAAAGAAATCTCGAAAAAATATTACTTTCATCTTGTTTCTTGCCGCCATCTTGGAGTTTCTTCAGAGTCTTCCGAAAATATTTTGACTTTTGTGTTTACAGGTCTATATTTCGCAAACGCCTGATTCGATTTGAAAAACACAGACACTTGTAAATTTATTTTAAATTCTGAACAAGTAGCATGTATTTTTTCCGATGTGTTCACGGAGGCTTATATTAATAAAGGTCCTGGAAATGTAAATCATGTTCAATGAAGTGTAATAAAATTTAAACATTCATTTATTTTCAAAAATCCATATGGTGCATACAAGTAAAACACTTATTTCAAAATATCTTCCTCGTTGATCCAACAATTTTCTCGATCACTATATCCAACCCAACATACATAAACTTGACCTTTACGTCGTTTCAATATCTTTTCGACAAAATAAACTTCTTGGATCTTCGTGCGTTGTATCTCTTCTGTATAGAAACCTTCAATAATAGGCTCACCATGTAGATCTTCTAAATAATACATGCGCTGGTACGAATGCCGTATACGCACAATCCTGTATATTTCAGCCAACCAGTTGTGACAGTAGGCCTTATGAAACACTCCACGTTGCTTTGAGATTAGAACCTATTCTCCAATAGATACTTTAGGCTTGCGAGGATCCTTCTTTCTGTCGGAGTGTACAGAACGAAGCAAGGTATCGTCCTTTAATATATTTAGCCTTCATGTGCGTTGTGGAGTGAACAATACTGTTACATTCACGAACAATTTTCGGTAGTAACTCCACCCATTTGTATTTTCCGTTAGCCGCAAAATCCTTCCAAAGAATAGTTTTTAGAGTTCTATGAAAGTGTTCAACGATGCTAGCTTTTGAGTCCTGAGTAAGTGATTTATATTATTCTTTTTCATCAATGTTCGGAAACTCGCGTTAAAATGTTTCCATCTATCATCTGTATGAATGTTAATCGGAATTCTTCCAAGGGTGAGAATATTCGCCATTCCGTTTGAAACTTCGCTTGCCAGGCGAATTTTGAAAATGGGCCGATGACAGACAAAAAGTAATGATTACCTTTATTCTCACGAAAAAAATCTTGCAGTTCTATTAGGTCTGGCTGAAATGTATCGCCCAGTCATTTCATTACATATTTTCTTCTAGGATAGTTTTTCTAGCTGATTTATTAAGTTCGATGGAAACAGCATATTTCGTAATTATACTATGTAGCCAGCGGCCCTGGTTAATTCCTCAATTATGGAAATTATCACGTTGTTGTGTGATCGGTTGCATGCTGCTTGCGAAGCCAGGAAAATTCTCAACCTATCAACCAACTCGTTCGGATCGTCTAAGAAAACGTAGTCGATTTTATATCTGGATACAAGTTTCTTTGTTAAATCTCTACCGACGTATGTTCTTAACTATAATGGCAAATTTTTCGTGCGATGTATCTTCAAGTCTTTGTGTTGCAGGATTATCGTTGGCATTTAGATGGACGATACCTGCGCAGATCTGATTCGGTATAATATCCATGTCGTCTGAGAAA
This sequence comes from Medauroidea extradentata, assembly GCA_003012365.1. NCBI lineage: Eukaryota > Metazoa > Arthropoda > Insecta > Phasmatodea > Phasmatidae > Medauroidea > Medauroidea extradentata. Next base: position 23,756 of record PNEQ01097346.1, read on the forward strand.
CAAAACTTCGCATAGTCCCTGCATGATATTTTCAACTATACGATTGCCGAGTTGTAGTACATCTCCAGCCAAAAACTTTACTTCTTTATTTCGAAGAAACCATTTACCATCATGGTTCTGCAGACTGTATACTGGGTCGCTGTTCCGGTCAGAAATCGAAGCGATGTAGTGGTTAAGAAGCGAGCTGGCTCCAGGCCCCTCTTCGCACACTTGTTTTGGCACTCACTTCTGCAACAATTGAATCAAAATTCTATCTTCTTCGTCCGAATAATTGTCTCGGTCAGGTGTTTACTATTCGGGAGAAGTTCGTCCTCTTTTATTTCTACTGTAGGTGAAGTATCTTTGCGAGGACGTGACGCGAGTTTGTCGAGACGACTGGTGATTGATCGGAAGGCTTCTTCTCTTCTGACCTCTACTATTAGCTAATAAATATTTCATGCTTGCTGGAGATTACTCATCAACATAGTCCTGTATTCCACTGTTAACTGAGTAGAAAGTATGTTTACATATTGTATTTATACATTCGTTGAAAAATTGTATATATATATATATATATATATATATATATATATATATATATATATATATATATATATATATATATATATATGTGTGTGTGTGTGTGTGTGTGTGTGTGTGTATTATTTGTGATTTGCAGAAATAGCATTCCCAATTTTATCGATTCAGTCAGAACACATGCCCTGTATCTTCTTGCTGTGTCTCATAAGGTCTGTTTTCGTAACCAGTTTCGAAATAAGCGTGTTTTGCAAAAACTTTAATTCATCTAGTCTTTGTTCATTAGAAACATTAATTTAATCTCTTTGTCTATCTTCTACACACTCTACATGTTGGTCGATAGCATTGAGATGGTCCAGCAGTTAATTCTTAACACTCTCAATCTTTTGCCTGATGAGCGACATGTATCTGCTAATACTTGTCATACGTGCTTCCATCAACACATTTTCAGAAGCTTTACAACTTTCAAACCTGGAAACAGTACCGTGACTCATGGCCGGGCACATTCTGTTGTTAAACTGATCAAATCCTCTTCTATACCGTCTCTTATGTAGTTCGCAGTCTTTCACCAACACTGAAATCCAAACTTATCCCTCTAGCACAAAAAAACACATGTCTTTGAATTTGACATAAGTCATATCTGTGTTAACATGATCATCATACACATGATGTAAATTTAGGTCATCCATACAAAACATCACTTACAAATTTGCATTGTCGTGTATCAATTGTTTTTATATGCGTGAATACGTCTGCCCCAAATACAAGCTGTCAACACTTACATTACATCCCATGCAAAAGTACTCATGAATACAAGTATGTTTCTCGCAAGTAATGTCGTCGAATACAAACAAAGAGTTCGGCTTAGCTTTGCTCGGTGGCACAACTTGCTCGTTGTTACTGCATGGAAAATAACCAATTCCTTCTATAGCCAGTCGTTAGTATTTTGGTTGCTGGAGCGATTTCGATTATAGGTAAACATTTTCAAACGAAGTCCATTTAGTTCTCCGAGTAAACTAAGAATTACACAGGTTTTGCCTGCCAACTGGCCCCCAAAATTGATCTTATCGTGTTAGGCAATAGGACACTATGATGTGATTCGTGGGTGTTTCATCAGCTTCTGTTACATGCACAGGAAGAATAACTTTCTGTTTGATTATCGCCATGATACTGAATAGAATATGTATAAAAGAGTGTTATTTATTCTTTTGTAGCTCAGTTTACTCCTATGTCTCTTAGAGTGAAGACAGAAAAATTAAGTCATGGTATCGTCGATTCCCTTATTAATAGTCTACCAGCTGAGCTACATATTCCCGGATACAAGTTTTGTAGGCAAGGAACAAAGTGAAGAGGTTAGCACAAGGTGACAGAGGTATAAACTCACTTGATGAATCTTGCAAGTGACACGACGTTGCCTACAAACAACACAAAGATTAAGGATCTAAGCATGCGGCTGATAAGTTACTAGCATACAGGGCCGACGATATACGCAATGCGCAAGGTACAGGTATCGGAGAAAATATAGCAGCCTGGGGTGTCTCCAACATAATGTAAGCAAAGGTTAAATTAGGTATGGGTTTGCATCCAGTCAAAGCCAAAAAATCGCATGTCAAGAAAAAAGCGGGGTATGACGACTGGAGACTTCCTGCCTTCTCTAAGTCCAGCTATAGTAGCCCTGGCCTGTATTGCGGGTGCAGTAACTAACATTGTAAGTGTGGTGAAGAAAGATTCTAATGACCGTAAACAGCTAGACGAAAACCGTAAACTAGAAGCAATTGCAACGGGTAAAAAAAGTGGACAAATATTGTTCATTCTTCGTCCGTACCATGCAGATAGTGCAGGAAAGAAGAAGAAGAATAATGAAAAAGTGTCGCACGAAAATATCTTAAGGTCCCTGCCTAGAAGACCACTCACAAACATTGACGTAGAATGTTACACGCGCAAACTAAAAATGCCGAACTTTAGAGGAGTTTTTATGCGTAATAAACTACCTTCAGAACCCAAACAAAACTAATGTGGTGTACTAAACCAGGATACCTCAGATGGCCTCAGAACACACTGGGTTGCTTACAAAAAGTGTGGTAGATGATCTTAATATTACGACAGTTTCGCCAATTTGTGTCCACTGCCCGAACTGTGCAAGTTCCTTAAATAATTTTACTGACATACAACTATAAAACAGAGCAATAACCAAACTCATGGAACTGTGGTGATTCGTGTCTTTCATACCTAGCAAAAAATTATGTAAAGTGAATTTGCTTCATACAAAAATATAACAAAAAGAGTAGAGCGCCTAGTACTTTTCGTCAGTATGTCTGCGTCAGTTGGTATGTGTGATAATACTTCTGAACTGAAAGCTACATTTTACCCATTTCTGGAACTAGAAGAAGGAGACAGTAGCATCGGTGTCCTGTTAATTTTAAAATTTACATCACAGTGACTAATATCGAACAAAACAAAAAATCATTTTTCCGTTATGTGCCGAAAGAAACGACTGAAACAAGAGATATCGACATTCCTACTGGAGCTTAAGAATTGGGCGACATAGCTAATTTCATCACGTAGTCACTACCGGCAAATGTAGTTTTCGAACTAGACGGAAATCCAAGCACCTTGAAGGCAGAAATATTCTTCAGTGAAAATATGGACTTAACAAAAAAGAATACTATTGGCACGATGTTTGGGTTCGAACACAGAGTATACGAAGCAGGACAAACGCACGTTTCTTAGCAACCCATAAACGTTATGGCAGTAAATGTGATACACATAAATTGCAATTCGACAGGTAGCAGCTACGTGAACAGAAAGTTTAGCAGCTCGATATACGAGTTTTCACCTGTCGTTGGACCTGGATATAAAATAATGGAAGTATGTCAAAGTATAATTTACATTCCGGTCGTTCAAAGAGTGTTCAAGAAGTTACTGTGTCAGTGGTTGACCAAAATGACAAACTAATAAATATCAGAAACGAAGATATCACTCTATGATTACATTTGAAAAGATGGACCTATAGTTTTCAAGAAAAGTTAGTATAGGTAAGCGACCCATCGAACCCAGGATCAGTGTGTCGCGAACCATCAGTGCGCTAACAACTACTAACGTCAAGTTTCTCCGTGCGCAAGGCTACAAAGTGTATCGTAACGGCAGACGACATTCTCGACGTAGCACGACGATCTGAATTTGACGACAAATTGAAAAACAAGAATTCCATTGCTACCAAGCGTATTTGGCAGGATAGTTCGCGGTCGGGAGAGAAGTTCGCATACCAATACAATGCCAGGATATACACATTCTTCCTTGCCAATCATTTTTGTGTGTACAAGGCACGCTTACCAAGGCCAATGGAACCAACCCTACTACCATAATGTTTGTTCGCTACTGTATACTTCACCAATTTTAATGTATTATTTACGCGTTTAATAGTGTGGCAATCAATGAAACGAGGGACATTGACGTAACAGCCACGATAAAAATCTACCTTTCACTTACACCCAACAATCATGCTTCAGTCGAAATGGCTGGTTGTGGTCAAAGGCGAAAAATATAAGGTGCCTATATACGAAAATGGAAAATTCGAAATTTGCATTCCGCTCTTCGTGATGTTCGGATTTGAAGAGGAATATAAGGACATAGTTATAGGGGCAAGACAAGAACTTGTCCTGATGTTGACTACATCCCATGTCGGTGCAGTGTTAGGGGTTGGCGATATTACAGACCCAGTGGCAGTGACAGTAACTGTTTTAGACTGGTTCGTCCCACATGTTACACCCAGACTACATACATCTATCTGCGGCCTGCCGAAACGTTACCTAAAGTTTTCGTTAAAGTACTTCATGTAGAACTTATATTTAACATCTGTATTATGGTGCTTTTCCTTAAATAGCTTATATATTTGCTTCACATGCAAACGAGGCTCTAAATATTTAATCTCAGAACCAGATTAGTGAGTAGTTTTAGCTGGAAAGGACTCTATGTGCTGATGAATCATTTGTTACACTTCTATTGGTTTTTTTTTTAGCATTAGGGTGACACCCACGTTTGTCCTTTGGTGTCTCGCCTCGAAGCAGCAGATTTGCAATGCGATACACTCTCTTCTGTGTTACTGCATGCAGGCTAACAAATGCTGTTTTATATACCTGAATTAGTGTTTGGCCAACAATGGCATGATACTTGAATGCAGCTTGCCGTCCATTTGTTTCACCTTCACCTCCCTTTGTTTTGCATTGTCTGCGCTGTTTAATAGGTTGTGCTTCAATGTGCCGTTGCAAATGAAGATCCTGATGATTCTTATCTTAGAGGTCCAAAAATGAAGTTAGAATATTAAGTCTCTCATTGTCATTAATCTTTTCGAAGCATTTCAATCTGCACCTAAAACATTCAACGAACAAAATACTTAGCAAAACATCGATTATTATATAATAACAAAGAGTTTTCATTTTGTTAGGCAATAGAGTAAACATCTGTCGAATTTGAATTTTTACAGTTTTCACATAACCTATAACTAACAAGTTCATGACTTACCTACAATCTTCTCCGGTTTTCTTGTCTGGAGCTAATTTTCCTTTACTTGTAACATATTCTGTTCCTTTGACTCTTGCTGTTTTTACTTTGTTCCTATGCAGTGGCGGTGCATACGGTGTCGCATGGACGTGTAGCTGACTTAGCATAACTGTTATGAATAGTACATTACTATGTATTATTATTGTAAGTTGCGGGTGTGAGTGACGTGATACTGTGCATAAATAATGAACTGCCATAGAATCTATGTTATTAGTCTTTGACGCAATGGATACATTTCCGACGCTTTATGATGGGATAATTTGGTAAGTCGAATTTTACAATATTGATTCATTTTGTGCAAATTCTGTGTTGCTTGATCGTATGTGGAAACGTATTTTAAGGCTTGTGTCCGTGGTTTATTAGTGGCAGGTTTGTTTTCTGAACGTGGCATGGTACGAACTGTAGACATTTACTTACGTGTTTCGTACTATAATTGTAATCACAAATATGGTAGGCCTATACCTAAGGCCTAGCTGGTAATAAAACGAGCTGTGCAGTATATGTGTTGATTTCAGAGTGGACAAGTACATGAAACGTCTAGTTTTCATAATTGAAGGAGTTATTAACTTATAGTTTTCTTAATATTTATTTAATCGTATCAAAATGATATGCCGATGCGGGGCTGAAGATAAGCGTAGGCCTACTTCGCATGTGTTATAAAATTACGTCTGCATTTAGACAAGCTGAACTCTTAACGTAGTCTTAAGACGTCTCACATGCGAAATTGTTGGCATTTTATCTACGAATCGGGTACATAATAATCGTGAGGAAACAGAGGAAATGCAGTAAGAACAAATGTACAGAAACTGAGATTTGTAGGCTATAGAAGTTACTTCGCAGGTATTTATACTAACTTGTCGTTAGTTGCTTGTGTATTTAACGAGTATCTATACATTTTGGAACAGATTTTTTGGAGCAGTGTAATGTAGCCACAAAAAAAAATTCCATGGCTCGGTTTCACCAACCTCTGTTAAGCATGTAACATTAGTTAAAGGGGAAGATTTTAACACTATAATAACTTAAACGCGTGGTAATCTTTTTGCTATTATGCAGCAGAAATATACAAACTGGCTGAAAATATAAATTAAACAGGGCTTTTGTTTTAAGTAGGCTACTCACAACAAACTGTCTGTAGGCATTTTTTCCCCTTTGCAAGTTAAACCAGTTTTGTATTGTTGGGTAGGTTGCAAACGTACGTGAAGGCGCAGACTGTGCCATGCAACATCTGTACAACAATGTTTGTATTATGGCTGGTGAACACGTTTGACATCTTATAATGCTGATCAGACGTACTCTGAGAATATTGTTAAACATAATTGTTTCAAAGAAGACAAGAGTAATTAGAAATTACAATTAATACAAAACTTTAATTCTTTAAGTTGAAAGTTTTTTAAATCACACTTTATTGGCTACATTGACGAGACGCATAACTTAGTATAATATTACTGGTTTCCATGAAACGCAGTGCAATTTCTCAATACATGTAAAGCAAAAGTTCTATGCCTTTGTGTTAATATTATGACTGTTAGTAGGAAAAGAAAGTATAGCTATTTAGAGGGTAAGGGGGTAAAGACCATTATATTCAGAGCACTGAGCTCAAAACATTGACCGGCCGCCACTGTTCCTATGGTAATCACTGGTATGCAAGCTTCTTTTCTTTCTATTCTTGTTGACATCCATGATTCCTTTTACCTCAGTATAAGGTGTACCTCAGATAAATAAAATAACATGTTTACTCCTTAACAGGTAAAGTAATGCAAAGAGCAAGGTGGGTAACCTAGAGTCATGGTTGAAAAGGAATACGTCAGTGTAAATGTTCGTTGATAAAGAGGGCTAAGTCATGACTTATTTCTCTTTAACAAGAACTGCAATAAAGAGTTCATTGTTTTACACATACAAATCGATCAGGCTTAATTCCTTATAACAGAAAATTATGCGCATTTCTCCAAAATCCTTCTGTCAGGCCAGGTAGTTTTCACACAGTCTTCGATTTCGGTGGGAAACCTAACAAGAAGAGTCACACAACTTCACTCGCACATTATCAAGATCCCAACTAAGACTCTTCTAGCAGGCGAGCCTAAAGCAGTGAAGTGTAGTGCTTCTGTCGGTAAGAAAATTTTACAACACCCATACCACAGGTGCATGTTCCTATCTAAGTGTTAAAGGGATTGTTAGTGTGATGTGTTGTCGTTGCATATAAATTGTTCGTACTTACATGTGACAATATTACGGTGTAATGTTTCAATAAATGTAATAGTACAAAAGTTAAATTGAATATGAGTTTGGTTTTTCTGATTAGTTAATACGCAGTTAGTCCCAAGATGCTTCTGAAATCGATTATTATTAGTCTCTGAGTTTGAAGAAGAGAAGAGCAGCCGACAGAAATTTTGTAGGGAGTGAGAGCTCGCACCACAACGTCTCTGGCACGCCAAGTTGGGCCCAAAGCCACTGAATAGTCTTGGGGTAGCGATTAAGGGAAATTAGCGGAAAATTCCATCAAGATGGAACAGAAATAACGGGATGTGAATGAGACCCGGAAGCCACTGGTGCAGTAAAATTAACATGCCATGTGTTGTAATTTCCTAGTTACATAATTTTTAAATGTTTGAATGCTCGTTAAAATAATGGATTGAAATGTTGGAGTACTGGTTAAAATAATGAAAAATGTAATTCGTGCTGTGAGTGTTTGTTATGTTCTTACATGTATAAAGTTGATTAATGTCAAGTATATACTTGTTTCTGTTTCTAATTTAGTGCATTCTTAGCAGCTTTCACGCACTGGTTTACTAGCTACTATTGTTGAGTTCTTGTTGCACTAGCAAGTGGGGTGGGGGTAGGAAGTGATTCCTCACTACCTGTAGATGTCTTCTATATATTGGTGCGAAAGGTCCTGGTTGGAATCCTGGATCGGACATGACTGTTGCAATGTCACTTCACCTCACTTCAACCTCATCAGCTCTTAAGACATCGTTGATGAAGAGCCATAAATATTTTTCACCTCTCACCTTACCTCACTACCAGACAACAGTCACGAGATAATAGTTGGTTGCTGGATGATATAAATAGCCCCATTGTGTTTCGAAAAGAGACGGAGCTCAACAAAGCTGATAGTTTTGAGGAGGGTGACCTGAGACTGGATACTGACGGTCAAGGACATAAACCTGAGTACTATACTAACACTTGAGCCCATCATAGCTGATGGTTGAGGGATGACCTGAAGTTGGATGCCATTACGGTAGAGGACATTAACCTGAGTTGTGTACTAACACTTTTGAGGGATACAGGTAGCCAAACTGTGCAAATGAATACCAGGCTGAATCAAAGTATTAATGAGTTCATAAAGAATTCGGAAACAAGTGCAGTTCTATGAAATAAAATTACTGTAATGCAGAATTAGCTGGCGGAGTGGTATGTGGAGTGTATCAGCCAGGTTACAAACAAACAAACCAAGTACTAGAACTTAGTCCAGCAAGGTAGTAATCTTAAAACAATGGCGGAACTTCAAGGAAAGCAAATATCGTAGGTAGGAGGTAGTTTGATCACAGTGGTGGGGGACTTTTGTAGGTGAGGAAGAAACTGGAACAGGTCAGGGAGGTTAAGGCATGCATTTATGAAGGAAGGGATAAACACGGTGGCCAAGGTTATGTCAGTGAAGGTGTGTACAAACACCGCATTTGTAATGCCAAGTGCCAACTCCTATTCAGATAACGAAATAGGTACCCAAGTTTTGTCCATGTCCATGTAATGGGAAATAGCCCATTGGACATTTGCTTGGACTAAATTATTTTTTCAGAAGCATGTATGCAGTATGGAGGGAGAATTAGCGGTATCACATAAGTCTATACTGTCATGCTTAGGAAGAAGGCAGAAACTACAGAAAAAATAATAATGGAATTTTTGGTATCGTTGGATTCGTTTTGAAATTCTGCTGTGTTTACACACCAAATATGCAATAAAATAAATTGTATATAGGAGTTATAAGGAGAAAACACTTACTGCCTTTGTTGTTTTTCCAGTTTAACAATGACAAAAGGCATTAAATGCATATTCCTCGTATAAAAAGCAGTAATTGCAATGATACTGCTTTCTAAATCTGTAATGTGATAGCGGTATTCTGGCCATTACTATAAACCATGCAGTAACTTTGAATCCTTTTATATTTATTTAGTCAATAATGGGAAATACATTGTTTTCAAATCCTTTGTTTTCAATTTTTTAAGTAAATAAGAACAATTCAATTTCTAGTTTTAAGAACATGTTTGCACTATAATAACATATTTTAAAAGCTATTTGAAATTGGTAAATGGATGGGATTTAGACATACCTCCAACTTCTTTTTTCTCATTTGTGCTGTTGTGTAGTTACTGCTTTCTTCCTAACCAAGGCAGTATAATAGGAATCTTTGTACATTGGAACGGGTCAGGTTAAGTGAATCTGAAATTAACACAAGTGAGAATTTTAGAAGAGCATTCGTAAAAGAGCACTGGGATGGCTGTATGTAGACAATAGACAGCGTCTGAATGGTATAGGTGGCAATGTGAAATTATCAGTTTAGAAGATTACCTGGGTAAGGTAGTAGAAAAATCCCTTTATTATGACATGCCTCTGAGGGACAAGGATATAGTCACAATATTCTGCACACAGGTACCTATTGTGGTCCACGAAACCCTGGCAAGGAGGGAAATCAAGTCAATTTATCAGAAGTGATGCATTGTAAAGGAACTAGATCGGTTCTACCATGTGATGGCTAGCATCAACAGTTATTGCCAAACGAACAGTATAAACAGCAGAAAGTAGATGGTGGAAAAAATTGCTATGATGCTAACTTAAATCGTTTTTAGTGAAACAATGACCAACGGAGGACTAAATTATATGACCGACTCTCGAAGGTTGATGGATGCAGTGACCGACCACCAGGATCCTACCACAATACTGAACAGCAAAACTGCAATGTGAAACCCCAGGCATGAGACTTTAGCAGCCAGAATAGATATGGGGAAGGAAATGTGCCTCGTGAGATAACTAAGTGACATAAATTTAAAAATCACATTTCAGAAAAAGTGAAAGCAAAAGTAAAATTTGTTCATATTAATTATTATACTGTACTAATTTTTATACAAAATCTAGTAAACATATATTTTTACACTCCAAATGTATGTTTGCTTTTGTAACATGTATGCCCAACCTATTTCGGGATAGCTGACATAAATTTTTAAAAATCACCTTGTCAAAAATTATATATATACATATACATATATGTGTGTTAGTAGGGGGGTTATGTTTTTTGATTGCCTCTCTCTCTCTCTCTCTCTCTCTCTCTCTCTCTCTCTCTCTCTATATATATATATATATGTATATATATATGTGTGTGGGGGGGGGTTTATGTTTTTTGAATGCCTCTCTCTCTCTCTCTCTCTCTCTATATATATATATATATATATATATATATATATATATATATATATATACACATACATAAAATATCAGTTTAAAATATGTGGTTCTTCAAAACTATTTTCAAATTATGTAATTGAATATTAAGGGGTACAAACAGTTTTTTTCCCTTTCCTCTCTGTACATCTACCAATGCCGTAAAGTTGTTTAAAAGGCACATACAAAACCTAATAAATTTTATTTAAAAAAATGGATAATGGTGTTAGAGCTGCTAACGGAAGTAAATGTGCAATATAAGTATCATGTGATTACACATATATACTTTTAAATTTCATTTTATTTTGGGTGTATATATTTACTAGTATGTGCCTGTTTACTTGCCAGGTAATGCTATAAATAAGTGGTTTATTTTGCTTTTTTTTACTTTTATTCAACTGTAAGTTTCAGTAATTTTTAACAGGCTTATTGATATTAGCAGTTATTTCTGTTCGTCATATACTTCTATGTTTGTTATTGAAAATAATATTTTTGAATAATGTGTTGTTTTTTATAAAATTAATTTCACCTACTTATTAATTTGTTTGTTTTTCTTACATCAGGAGTGTGTGACTGAAGCCCTTTGCAAATGTCAAGATTCAAGAAACAACACGTTTTCCTGCATACGATACCTGTCTCCAGAACAAAACCTTGTGTTTTGCGCATTTAAAGATGATGAGGTATGTTCATTGATTGACGATTTTGTTTGTCATTTTATTTAATCAGTTATTTACATATTTTTTTAATTCATAACTTTCAGATTTAGCACTTGGTTTTCTGCTCAAATAATACTAAATGTTTTTGTAAATAATGAACAATTTAAATTATATTAGCAGTTTAAGGTTGTTCAAATTATCAATAAACGTGTTTTAGTGATGATTGTCTGAGATAAAGAAGTACTGATTTAAGCAATCTGAAATATAACTCACTTATTTCAAAGTGGTTTACACACACACACATATATTTATTTATTTAAACTGCATTTGAAGCTGGAACTGATATGGTGGTTTGGGGTTTCTAGTCATCTATTCAGAGAGCCATCGCTTGCATACTGGAATTTTTATGTTATTAAAGATAAATCACATTTTCACATAATAAAGACAAACATTTTCTGATAATGTCCAATGTAATTGTTGCCAAAGGCTAACTAGTTGTACATGTTGGCCAGTGGACAAGGCCACCTGCTTTAAGGCCAGTAGCTAACAACTTCTCACGGTTTGCTGATTTATGACATATGCTAATCAAGGTGTTGTGTAGTATAATTTCCTTCCAAGTAACATATTTATAACTGGTTTCAAAGCACAAAGTACTATGATCAGTGGACAGAAAAAGATGCCAGAGTGCAAAGTATAATTGCAATACTCACTGAAGGTCGTGTTCTCCAGTAAGTTATATTGTGTATAACAGCATGTGATATCTGGAACGAATTACTTACTCTGTATGCTGTAAGTGCAGACTTTGTGAAGTTTGGCTGCCATGAGCAGTACAGGGAAAGCATCGCATGTAGTACGACATGCAGAAAGAATGTAACATGATTGGAAGGTAATAAAAAAGGAGAATTCACAATATGGTGCTTTCAGTATAAAAATTAATAAATAACTGTGAAACAAGGGAAATTGTGTTGAAATGTGTGCGAGAACAAAAATAAATAAGTATACATAAGCCGATGTCATTGGTCTTAGACGGATATCTAAGTGAACATTTCAGAAAATTTAAATAAAGTTTTGAAATAATTATGTTGGCAACAAGTTGTCATTTAAAAGAATCGAAAGTGAAAGTTGCTAAGATGTTGAATGTAATCTGCAATGACGCGGTGATATTGTTTAACACTTTTAACATCTCGGAAGAAGAGAGAAAATATTGTGAGAAAGTGTTGAAGGTCACTGTAGACCAATGTGACCCGGTACAAAATATTGTGGCTGAGTGGTTGTGACGTGATATTTAAAGTTCTGGTGTTTGTGCGTGGGGGAAATAAGAAGTTGATACATTCAGTTTTACCTGGTCAGCACATTGTTATTGGGTAAAAACGTCAGAAGTCAGCCACTCTTAACTTATAACACTTTGCAATACTTCTAACTAAAACTCGTAAGCGTCCCGATGCATAAAATGGAGATAACCGGCGGTATCACCCCAACCTACCGCCCTTCGTGGCATTATCTTTATAAAAGGCGTCCGTACGCCTGAGGGTCGATTAAATATCGTCTTTCCGCGACACAACGCAAAATTTGTTCTGCGACAACGCAAAATTTGTTCTGTGCTGCACTACACTGCGATTAAATACGCTCCTACCGAGGTGCAACTAGTCATGTGACAGGTGCAAAACGCAGAGAAATCTGCGCCAAGTTAGACCCTCATTGCAAACAATTTTGCACCGCTCGCACATGCGCAAACTATACATATGGTAGATGTGCTTCGTCAGAATCTAGTGCCATTACAATATGTGGACAACATTATATTTATTTTCAGCAAAAATGGACATTAAAATTGGTTTTATATGTGTTCAAGGTTAATCTATGTGAGAAGATAGGTTTAGCCGATTTCGGGATAAGGATTCGGAGTGAGGAGCCCGGCCGAGTAAGGAGACCCAGCCATGTTGTGACGTCACGGTACTGGCCACCATGTTAGATGACCTTGACCTTTAACCTTGACCTTGATCTTGAGTATCAAATTACCAAAAAAAATTTCCAAAATGTCCACAATTTCATTAAAATTTCAAAATTAAAAAAAAATGTAAAAAAATTAAAAAATTCCAAAAAATTTAAAAAGTATCAAAAATTACGACAAATTTCAAAAATTCCGAAAAATCCCGAAAAAAATTTTACCTCCATCTTGTTTACAGCCACCATCTTGTTTCTGGTCACCATCTTGGGGTTTCTTTAGAAGCTTCCGAAAATTATTCTATTTCGCATTACATTCTAACCCAACACATATTTAATAAATAAAAAATTAATTAAATTATTTTGCATTAAAACATTTTAATCAAATCTATTTAATAAAAAATTATTTAATTAAAACAACTACCGACATGTCTTACCCGGACGAGCTCCATCGACACACTGACTCCCCCCAACCACTTTTTACATGTATATATTAATATTTCCCTCTCCTCCACTTCCCCATTCCTTTATTTTAATTGGCTGTTAGTCACATGATGAATTCCCCCAACCCCTACATCCCCTCTCACTGACACTTGTGTTATAACCTGCTCAAACTACTACACCCCCTCCATCCCATCCCCTCTACCTCCACTCCACTCCATCCCCTCCCTTTCCCGACGACGACGACGACCTGACGACTTTCGAACCACCCTGCCCATGGGATCATCTGAGCCATACCACACAACAATTGTACCGACTGCAAATGTACCAGAAACTTGGACTCAAGTGGGATTCTGGCAACATTCTATACACCCAAATACCCAATGTCTTGGGTTACATCGTAAATGAAGATTGTCCAGTGTTTGTTGTCGGAATTGGACAAAAGCTTGTATTACTTTGTGTGTGCTCGAGCAGCATTAACATTATCGATATGCATAAGAAGTTTAGGTGCTCTACATTCCAGAAACTTGTTGAAATGTACACTGTCAAACTTCACAACTACGAGAAAAATAAATTTTGTGCACAGTGTAACTCGGAAGCCCTGAAACTTTGATTTTATGATAACCCATGGTATGTGTAATATTCCATGATGAACGAAAGAGACTTTGCTGTACAGAAGTTATTACTGAATGTAATATTAAAAGTGTAATTGTATTGTATTGTAAATAAAAAGTTTAAAAATATCTTTCTCATTGATCCAACTATTTTCTCGATCACTATGTCCAACCCAACATACATACACTTGACCTTTACATCGTTTCAGTATCTTCTCGACCAAATACACATCAGGGAACTTCGTACGTTGTATCTCTTCTGTATAGAAACCTCCGATAATAGGATCGCCATGTAGATCTTCTAAATGATACATGCGCGGGTACGAATGTCGTATACACACAACCCTGTATAGTTCAGGCGACCAGTTGTGATGGTAGGCCTTATGAAACACTCCACGTTGCTTCGAGATTCGAACCAAGTCTCCAATAGATGCTTTAGGCTTGCGAGGATCCTTCTTCTTCTCGTCGGAGTATACAGAACGAAGAAAGACATCGTCCTTAACATCTTTAGGCTTCATGTGCGTTGTGGAGTGAACCGTACTGTTATATTCACGAACAAGTTTCGGTAGTAACTCCACCCATTTGTAGTTTCCATTAGCCGTGAAATGCTTCCAAAGTTTAGTTTTTAGAGTTCTATGAAAGTGTTCAACGATGCTTGCTTTGAGTCCCGAGTAAGTAGAATAGTGATTTATATTATACTTTTTCATTAATGTTCGGAAACTCGCATTGAAGTAGTCCCGTCCATCATCTGTATGAATGTTAATCGTAATTCTTCCGAGGGCGAGATTACTCGTCATATCTTTTGAAACTTCACCTGCTGTCTTGTTTTTAGTGGTATAGCCCAGGCATACTTTGAGAATGTGTCGATGACAGTCAAAATATATCGATTACCTTTATTATCTCGAGAAAAATCGTTTATTTCTATTAGGTCTGACTGAAATGTATCGTCCAGTCCATTCATTGTGTATTTTCTTCTAGGATAATTTTTATCTATCTGATTTATGAAGTTCGCTGGAAACTGCATATTTGGTCATGTTACTATGTAGCCAGCCTCGGTCAATTCCCAAATTATGGAAATTATCTCATCAGTGTGTGATCGGTTGCCTGCTGTTTGCGAACTCGTTCAGATCGTCCCAGAAAACATAGTCGATTGTATTTCGTGATAAAAGTTTTTGAGTTAAACCTCTAACAATGGACGTGCTTAACTTAGGAAATAGCCCATCTATAATGGAGAAATTTTCATGCGATACATCTTTAAATCTTCGTGTTGCAGGAATATCGTTGGCATAATGTGCATGACTGTACCACAGCAACAGACAGTACCTGCACATATCTGATTCGGTATAATGTACTGGTCGTCTGCGAAACAAAAGTTCACACAGCCCCTGCGTGATTTATTTAACTGTACAATTGCCGAGTTGTAGTGTATCTCCAGCCAAAAACTTTACTTCTTTACTTCCGAGAAACCATTTGCCATCTTGGTTCTGCAGACTGTATACTGGGTCGCTGTTCCAGTCAGAAAACGAAGCGATGTAGTGGTTAAGAAGCAAGCTGGCTTCGTGCACTCGTTTTGGCACTCGCTTGTGCAACAGTTCAATCAAAGGCCTATCATCTTCGTTCGAATAATCGTCTCGGTCAGGTGTAACTCTTTTACATTTACGATTCGGGTTTTATTCTTCCTCTTTGATTTCCTGTTTGATTTCTATTGTAGGTGAAGTATTTTTGCGAGGACGTGACTGGTGATTGGTCGGTAGGCTTCTTCTCTTCTAACCTTGAGAGCTAATCTGTTATTTTTAGCTATTAAATGTTTAGTGTATACTGTTTCTATTACTCACTGGAGATAACTTGTCAACGCAGTCCCGTCTTTCATTGTTAACTGAGTAGAAAGTATGTTTACGTTCCTTGAAAAATAATATATATATATATATATTCGTGATTAGCAGAAATGGCTTTCTCAATTGTATCGAATCGGTCAGAACACATGTCCTGTGTATTTTTGCTATGTCACAGAATGTCTGTTTTCGTAGCTAATTTCTAAATAAGCATGTTTTGCAAGGACCTTGATCATCTTTTCTTTGTGCATTAAAAACATTAATTAAATATCGTAGTCTAGATTCTACACCCTCTACATGTTGGTCGATAGCAGTCATGTCGTCCAGCAGTTTATTCTTAACACTCTCAATCTTTTTTCCAATAGGCGACAAGACTCTGCGAATGCTAGTGATGCGTGCTTCCGTCAATACCTTTTTAGAACCTTTACCACTTCCAAAAATGGAAACAGCATCATTATTCATGGTCGGGTATGTACGATAAACTGATCGAAACCTATTCTATACCGTCCCTTATGTAGGTCGCAGTCTTTCACCAACACTAGAAATCCAAAATTATCTTTCCAGCATAAAGAACACATGTCTTTGAATTCGGCAAATGACATGTCTGTGTTAACATGATCGTCAAATTTATGTCATCCATATGAAATGACACTGATAGGTTTGAATTGTCACATAACAATTGTTTGGGTATGCATGAATACATCTGACACAAATAGAAGCAGTCAACACCCACATGACATCCCATGCAAAAGTACTCTTGAATACAAGTCTGTTTCTTGTAAGCAATGTCGCCAAATACAGTCACAGGGTTCGGCTTAGACTTGCTCGGTGGTACAACTTGGTCATTGTCACTGCATGGAAAATAACCAATTCCTTCTATATCCTGTAAAGTACGAGCCAGTCGTTGGTACTTCGGTTGCTGGAGCGATTTCGAGTATATGTAAACATTTTCAAATCGAAGTCCTTTCAGTTCTTCGAGTAAACTAAGAAGTACACAGGTTTTACCTGCACCAATTGGCCCTGCTATAATTGATCTGATCGTGTTAGACAGTAGGGTACTATGACATGATTCATGGGTTGTTTCACCAGTTTCTGTTACATGCACAGGAAGAATAACTTTCTGTTTGATTATCTCCATGATACTGAATCAAAAATGTATAAAAGAAGAATATTTATAAGTTTGCAGTTCAGTTTACTCCAATGTATCTTAGAGTGAAGAGAGAAAAATTAGGTCACGGTATCGTTGACTCCCTTATCAATAGTCTACCAGTCAAGCTACATATTCCCAAACACAAGTATTGTGGGTCAGAAACAAAGCTGAAGAAAGAAGTTAGCATGTGGTGACAGTGGTATAAACGCACTTGATGAAGTTTGCAAGTGACATGACATAGCCAATGATCAACACAAAGATTTAGGATCTAGGCACAAGGCCGATAAGTTACTAGCATACAGAGCAGACGAAATATGCAAAGCACCAGGCACATGTATCGGAGAAAAAATAGCAGCCTGGGGTGTATCCAACATAATGAAAGCCTTAAAAAGTTCATATACTCATACCCGAAGCCCAAAATGTGAGGTCATGGGGTCTTCCACCCCGAAAAATGTAATTTTAAGGTGCAAAGTGGTGGTATTTTAAGAGTTTCCAATTTAAATATATTAATATATTGCTTTTAATAATGGTAATATTTTTATAGGTAAAGTATACTGCTGGAAAAAAATTCCATAAAAAATTGCAACTTATGTATCAAAAAGCTTATATTACATGACTTTCATAATTATTCGGCAGATATTTATCGGCAGAAAACTGCCCTTGAACATTGAAGACTGAAAACTATTATTGTTAAATCTCTTACAACTACACTTACACACTACACACATTTTATACCAGCTATGGTATTTAAACATGATTGAAGACACCAATGATGTGGTATGGAGCAGCGACAGAATACAAGTGTGGGGTATGCGAAATATCCCCGAGAAATACCACCGACCCCGCGCAACATCGTCCGTCACTCTGGTAAGATTTACACATGCGAAAATTAGGGGCGACTCCACCGGGATTCGTGACGGATCGCCATGATGGAAAGCAAGCAACCTGATTGCTTGACAGTCGCGACCTTTATCAATCAATTTCCTTGTACGAATAAAATAATTTGGTTTCTCTGAATTCTTGACATTAACATAAAAGTGTTTAACACCAGCGTAAATTCACAGTACAGTGTACACTCACTGTTTTATAATCTAAAAGCATAATTAGAAGCAGTGAAGCAGAATTTTATTTACATCAGTGAATAAGTTATGATGAGATATGTGCTGGTGTTGAACAAATTCGACTAGCACTGCGGTAGCTTCACCTCTGTTGGCGACATCTTCGCCGGTGATGACTACCACTACCACCATGACAATGACAATGACGGCGCATGGGACTTCCTTGTCAAAACTGGTAATATATGTCGCTGGGTCAACGAAGCATAGAGGATGATTCTGACACGAAGGCCTTAGTGATCATGTTTGCATTTTGACGACACGAAGTTGATGAGTGCAATAAACTATGTTATTTTGATGCTTAATCAGGCAATATATGGACATGACTTTGAATGTTTTAAAGTGAAGTCTGGAAGTATTTTCAAGGGATGCGGTGTTTGTTTTACAAGTATTTGTTTTTAGACTATATGTAAATAAAATGTGAAGATTGGGGAAACAAGAGTTTTTATTTAACTTGGTTGTTTGAAGAGAATTTATTATTAATATTTAAATACTTTTTTTCATGTATAAAAGTAAAGACAGAATAGAAAATAGGAATATATGAAACTGAAATAGCTGATATGGTATGGAAGCTGGCCAGTGATATAAGATTAGATTACGGTATTTGCATGGCTGCGAGTTGTCTTGTATATGTAACAGTTCACTAAGCAGAGAGAAAGTCACATCTGTGTATATGTACTGTTGAACACTGCAATGAACAGTTCGGACAGGAACGTTGGGGAGTGAAGGTAGAGTTTTAAGGGGGCATTGGTTGAGGTGTGGTGGGTGCAAGGGTAATGTGTTTAGCATAAGTAGTATGAATATGAAATGATATGACTGTTTATTTGTTGGAGTGTTGTACACCATGTTTGAAAGTAATCGAAGAGTCTTGCATATTTATGTGACCAGAAAAATTTATTATTTTTAAAACGAATGATTGATTATGTTGGAAATTTAAATAAACACAGCTGATTTGGTAAGAGTGTGAGTGTAGACGATGGATTTCTCTAGGAAAAAAGTTAGTGCCGCTATAATGAAAATTATTAATCAAAAAGTTTTTTAATAATTTAGTCGATGATTTTATTGGGAGTCGAACGGATATAACTAAGAATGAAGTGACATTTAGATAGATCAATGACATTTAAATATATATTTTAAAAATAATTTTAACAATATTTTTATATTTAAAAAATATTGACTAATTTTGAAATTGGTGATCCATACGTAGTCTACGTCGATGATTATTAATTCTCACTGTCGTCTAGCTGTTATGTGAAGACATAGGAGCCATGCTGTTTTAGTGAGAATTATAAAGGAAATATATTTTTTAGACGAAGGATAAGAAAGTGTTGGGAAAGTAGTGGAAAGGGAGGAGATAAATTTATCACGTGACTAGCAGCCAATTAAAATACTTCTTGGTTAGTGTAGTTTCGGGGAGGGGGTAATAGGGAGGGGGAAATTCATCATGTGACTTATAGTCAATTAAAATACTTCACGGTTAGGGAAGGGGAGGGGGGGTGATGACTTTATGTATACATGTAAAAAGTCTGTCGATAGAGCTCGTAAAGTAAGATGTGTCGGTAATTGTTTTAATAAAATAATTTTTGAATATAAGTTTTTTATTAAATAGTTATTTAAGATCTTAATATTAAATATTAAAAATAAAAGAATTTTATTAAAATTATATTTACTGAATATGTGCGGGGTTTGGATGGAATGCGAAGTCGAAACATTTTCGGAAGACTCGGAAGAAACCCTAAGATGGTGTCCAGAAACAAGATGGCATCTAGAAACAAAATGAAGGTAATATTTTTTTTAGTTTTTTTCTCAGTTTTTCTGGAACTTTTGGAGTTTTTATTTTTTGGTTTTTTTTGGAATTTTTAATTTTTAAAATTGATTTGAATTATTAAATATTTAGGAATTTTTTAAAAGTTTTTGAATTTTTTGAAATTTTTCGAAATCTTGGAAAATTTAGGTGGTTTGCCACTCAAGGTCAAGGTCAGGTTAAAGGTCAAAGTCATCCGACATGGCAGCCAGGGGCCGTGATGTCACAACACTGCGGACAAATCCTCACTCGGCAGAAATCCTCACTCTGAATCCTGTTCCTAAAGAACTGTTATATACCACTGATACCCTACCTATGCCACATTTGGCCAAGTGGTAGATGTGTTGAGTTGTTTGGTATGTTGTACCTCTGCCATATTAGGAAGCATTTTGGAGCCCGGAAAACCACTGACTGGCACGGATATTGTGTTAGTTTTCGTAAATGTTGGGGGCCTGTAAGACTGATTTATATGCTTTATTGGGCAACAAGTGAGGGCCAAGCCTGTTATTAGCTATCGGAGAAACGCTCAGTAGTTGTTACAGGGTCGGGCGAACACACAATCGCCAAGTATGAGAAAACATCCATTAACAGAAAGGCTCATTTTCAGTTGCTCTACCTCTATTACATAGTGGTCCATAACTTTCTCAGCTACCACATGGCAGTAGCCATTTTCATTTGATACAACATTACAAATTTCAAAATACATACAACATTACAAACTACAAGATATTTTAACTTACATCACCTATGCCTTTTGGCGAGGAACGAAACAAATTGATACATACTATCTCCAAAGACTTGGTTTCCAAAACATGCACAATGATACCTTGACATTTTCTATTTGGCACTTTGATTTGTGCACACAACAAGAGCTTACTAATTTTACTTGCATCTATCCGATACATGTCTCTTTGTACATACTTCACAATTTTTGTTATACCATAGTGCCTACATTCAATATGCATGGCCTTGCTTATATCTTCCCCCAAGAATATTGTGTACACAAAAAACTTGCCTAGAACCCTCATTGCTTACATTTTAAATAAAATAAATAACCACGTTTTCCACAAATATTTCCTGAATAAGTTCTTTGCAATTACCTGAACGTAGTTCCTTGATTACCTTACTTAGCTTTAGATCTTGATAATTTTCCCTTCTAATCCTCTTTGCACATGTGCTGAGTCCTGTGTCCAGGGTCTTACCTGGAACATGTTCAGTGCTAAGGTTGCATTCTTGTAACACAAGTATGCAACGAGTAATTCTGTCGTGCTGCAACTTACAGGAATGCAAGTGAAATTAAGCCTTGTAATATGTCTGTATGTGCCTTACAATAAAACTAAATTTAAAATTTGGAACAAGCAAAAACAATACCAAGCAGTTATTTTTAGTTAATCTTACCACAGTTGAATTCAGAGCTCTACTCGTAATACAGATTGGTAGTGGTTCTTTCTCATGATTCACATGAAATAAAATTGCATCTATTGCTTCCTCAGATGCATCACATGAAATAAAATATGTGATATATAAGTTAGCATGGTGCAGCGAGATTTCCTTTTCCAGTTCCTTTTCAAGTTTATCAACAGCTTCCTCCTGTGGATTTACCATTACCCATAATTTTTTTTGCGACAGTTCTAAAAAAAAGTGCAAATTTACTGAAATTTTAGGTGTATTTTTGAAATTAATTAAAAAATTCTATCAGCCTTTCCAATAAGTATATTCATGAATAACCTGAATTCTGCTAGGATTCACTCGAATTCCTTTAGACTAAATTGCTTAGAAATGTAATTTCTTCCTTCAAAAATTTTGATATTCTAACACTAGCACTCATTCCCTTCACGTGTAATTTCCTGAGTACTAATTGTATAATCTTACAATGTTCCTCGGTGGTTCTATTTGCAATTGAAATATTATCTACGTACACAACAGTCAATTTAAATTTTCTAAACCCAATACTTCTTCTAGGCCACGAATAAAATTGCTAATTGAAGCATTCAAACCAAATGGTAACCTTCGAAACTATGTGTTCTGCCCTGATGAGGAAATAAAGGTACATTATCTAGGTGATTGCACTTAGGTATCTGTTAACAGGAAGCTACTAAATAATTTTAGAAAAGTATTTGCATCCTTCAAACTTGTGCTATAATGTATTCATTGGCTTGACGATTACCTGTCTGGTACTACACTTTTGTTAAAACAGCAAACATCAATGCACAACCTGACCCCTGTCTTTCTAACCAGCACAAATATTGGATTTAAGTATTATGAACTGTATATTTCAATGATGTCAGTGCCTATAATATTTTGTATTGCTTGTTGTACTAGTCAATGAAGTGTTTGTGATTGTCTTTGAATTGAAGAAGGTGTGTTCCCTTGACCAACTCATTTTATGTGACATACTGGGGGACAAAGAAAACCAGATATTCCATTTATTTATAGGGACAACATGCGATCATATGGCTGAAACATGCATTGATGTTAAGAAAGTGGCTCAAAGGCATGATTGTTTTATGCATCTGAATATGAATGTATTCCAAACTTGAATTGTGACGTGTTGTTTCTTTACTGTACTACATAGCATGACAGATTGACGGAAACATTGTTTTATATCTGCCATCATTATATTTATTTGAAGCATTTAATTCAATAGTGATAGTGTTAATAGAATACTGTTTAGATCAACATTTAAGTAGTTAATCATATTTCAGCAATAATATGAAGTTCACTGTACTGTTCAGTAGTGAATTTCTATTGACTCTTTAATACCTCAGTATTTTTTTTTCTTTTGTTGCAGAACTTTTTCGAGTCGTACGATTTAATGTCAGATCCATTTCAGCTACATAATTTGGCTTTGAATTTGGATAAAAGTGCCATGGATACTTACATATCAGCTATTTATGGCCTTGAAAACTGTAGTGGAAAGTCGTGCAGTAAATATTATATTCAGTAGGGAAATAGTTTTATGTGTCTGACAATGGTAAGTTATGAATACTGGAAAAAAAGTTTTGCTGTTCATCTAGCAGTGTTAAATAAAAGTTTAAGAATTTTTGCAAGTTTTGAGTTTTTAAGGTAATTTATGTGGTGTTTGTTTCGATTTGTGTACAGAATTTGTAGATTTAATAAAATTGAAATTATTTTTCAGTGGTGTTGTTTTGAATTGTTTTTACACTTCATTCAGCTTCAGCTGATGTCTGCTCAATTTTAACTCTTACTACCCTATTTATGTTACACATCACAACAGTATACACTATTGCAATACTGTGTCCACCATACTTAAGTTTCCGTATGTTTGATTCACCTTCCTAAATCTTAATCAAATTAACAATTAATAATACACAGAAAAAACTTGGTGCAAGTCAACTAATGAAAGTTAAACATAGAACCACAAACATTTTACAACACTGTGCTGTTTATTAGTTGTATATTATTTGTATTTGTATTTTTCCTGCACATGTGTTATTATTTTTAATATGAATGTGAGTTATTAACTGGATTTAAACTTTATTATTCATTCAAGGGTTACGAGGATTATTAATTTTCATGCAGTGTTTCTCTGCCAGTTGTACTGCAGTTTATTTTCACGTCTCCTAGTCCAGGCAGAGCGACCACAGGATCGCTTCACAGGCCAGCTCGTCATGCCACTATCTGTCTGTAATACTATCCACAGGATACACTGTACGTGATCCCACACGCTGTTCTCATAGTGTTACAGAGAGACTGCGTCCTCCTTGCGCATCCTTGCATTGGCGCGATTCACGCACACCTGCATTTTCCGCTCAACTGCAAGCACAACAGTAACCTTTGTACTGCTTTACCTTCTTTATTCTTCCGCATGCAGCATACACTGCACACAGAGTGTACTGCTCTGTTAGCACTTTTAAGCAATCTATAGAGTCCATTCGACATCTATAGGCGACTTTCTAAGCTTTTCAGCATCACCATCGCTTCAACACTGCGTCTTTGAGCGCCATTGTGTAAGCCTCCACTGAACCGACATGACGTACCTTGGTGTTGCTCTGGGTTACTTGAAGATACTAGTTTTCGGGACTTAGTACCCAAGATGTTTCTTTATTTCTTTCACATCATGTAGCATAGTTAACTTTCGTTTTAATTATGAGTGACTTTGAGGCATTTGTGATAAAATTTTAATATCTTTTCATGTTCTTCAAGATGCAAGCCATCGAATCTACTCTCCGTAGGAGAGTCTTCCCACCGCGTTCGAGGTTGTTAGGTCCTGATTTTGTTTCCTTAAAGAAAAACAAATGCTAATCCGAATAATCCTACTGTTCAATTCTAGTAGTCCTCTTCAATAAGACGTCAATATTACTTCAAGTATGCCAGCGTTTCCGATTGTTAACAGATTCGACTATGGCCGTTTACATTCATCATGCCCTTTCTTTGAATGTCTACTCGTCGATACGTTATATGTTCAGCTAAGTTCTACATAGCCACATAAACTTTAATGGTGTTATGTACCATGTTTGTCATCTAGAACTTTTATATATTTATGCTTTTAAACATATTTAAAAATTAATCATTATTTTCTTCATTTATCAATGTCATGTTTTCAATTAAATGAAAGTTAGTATGTACATGGGTACCCATAGGAAAGTTTAATATTTGAAATGGTTAGCCTAGCCCTGTATACTAAATCAAATCATAATTGTTGCAATGCACAATTTGGAACTTCAGTTCATTCTTCTATATTCAAACTGCTCAGTATTTTGTATAATAAATCGTAACTTACACTCTCCTTCATATTAATGTTTTATTGAACAGCTTATCCTCTGGGAATTTATATATTTAATTGTTTATTCTGTAATGTTAGCTCTACATGAGCAGTCATAGGTAACAGCCTACTTTGTGTCCAGCCTCCCTCCCAGCGCACATTTAAAGATTACATATTATAAATAAGGTAGCAAACTATACAAAACCTAAATACGAGAGGGATATAGGGTCATTTTGGTAGCAGAGCATGGTTACATTTTCCTTAATATTGTAATTCCATTCAGGTATCAGAGCTGTGTTTGCTTTATATTCATGTTTTTAAACAGAGTGAAATTTGTGAACTATTTTTTGGGGCATTATGTTACTATACTGCGCATCAAACCTTTTAGTTTCTGTTGTTTTATTTACCTGTGATGACAAAACATACACAATTTTATTTGTTTTAAAACACAATTTTAATGGCTATATTTTGAATTTTTTTGTTTAAAAGTGATGTTTGTTTATTTTCATACTATTTTAAATATTTGTTTATTGGATTTGAGTGTATGGCATTTTGTCTGGACTGTAATAAATGCTAATTGCTGAAGTATTAAATGTACATTTTACTAATTATGTAATGCATTTGTTCCCCATTTTATGTTTTATGGGCGTGATTCTTTACAAATAACTTCTGCTTTAGTGTGTCTATTCCATTATTAATATTTAGGTTTTGTTTACAACCTATTTATGTGCTCTAGTAATTGTTTACAATATACATTAATGAGTTTCGCTCACCATAAACTTCACATTAAGCCTCTCTGCACGAGAGGTTGTTTACTTTTGAGCACGCTAATTTTCACTATTTACCAACACAGGGTAAGTGCCAAATACATTATTTTTCATTTAAAAGGTGTTTTGTATAGCATTAATTACTTTCAGTTACATTGTTTAATATTTATTGTTTATTATTTTTTTTCATTTACCGTTTTGCCGATACGATTGTTTACTTTGAGTTAGTCCGCTCTTGCATAGAGAGCACTACTGTCACAACATGGCTGCCGCCGTTAGGCACGACCAGTGCTGCCAACGTCTCACATATTGATTACACCAGGTCTTAGCAGAATTCCCTAGGCCTTTGTTTACATTTTACATGACGTAACTTTTCACTTTTCTATTCATGCCTAGAGTGTTTGTTTTCTTTTGTCACGTCATTATTAAGACTGTTTTCATGTTTTTAATACACATTAAAATTTCTCAACACTATTTCAACTTAAAAATTACATTTGAAGTGTGTTTTATTTTCCATTTCTTTTTCCAACCAATAATTAGAACAAAATAAATCTTGTGTATTTTCGAATTTAAAAACATATCTTTCCTTTCCTCGATACAATTTAACAGATATGTTGAAATAATTAAATCTAATCCTTCTTGTAAACTTTCTAATCTCGTACAATCTTTTAAATTTACATTCCCAGTTATATTCCCCATTTTTATAATTTCTATTGCTTCTTTATCTTCTTCTTTGTATAACAAAGTATCTTTATCTTCGAAGATTTTTTAATGTTTTTAAGTAAAGTATTTTAGGAAAAGAATGTCCATTAAAAGAAGTAAAACCTTCTGCTTTTATTTCTAGAAATGGCTCTTCCTTACGGTAGTAGAATATTTCTAATTCTTGTTTAAGAGTTGTATATGGAATACAGATAAATCCTTCTTTTTTTAGATTATTTTTATATTTCTTAATTTCTATATTTTTTTTATTTGGCCCCTTAACTATATAAACAGATTTTATTCCATTTTGTTCTCCTAAAATACCAACATATGTAAACTTATTTTTATCATTTACAACAAAGGCATTGCTTTTATAAATTACATTTGTAGGAAAATCTATCCATTGTCTTTAAAAATAATTTGTAATTCTTTTTCTGTATCTTTTATTTTTTGTTCCTTTTCCAAACTACTTTTATATTCTTATTTTTCTAATGCTATAGTTTTATTCAAATATTCTAATTTTCTTTGTTGTATATTTAGGATTTCTAATTCTTGTTCTCTTTTTTTCGTAGATTGTAAATATGTTATATTAATTGGTTTAATTTCTTTAATAGTACATGGAAAATTTTTGCTGTTAATGTTTGTTCTTTTTCTAGACACAAATGAAATAATATTATTTGTTTTTATTAGACCTAATTCTTCTATACTTATTTCTTTTGGTATTGTGGAAAATAAACTATTAGATGTAGAAAAATATGTTTCTCCAGATTTTATAAAACAAGTTCGGTTTACAGAAATATTATTCTCTGTTTCATCGAAAATTTCTATATAGTTAATAGGTCATAAATTAAAACTAAAAGCAGATAAAATTAATTTAACTATTTTTTCTCTTTCTTCTTTATTTTCTGTTAATTTTATTTGTACTCCTGTTAATTTTTTAGTATATTTATTTCCCCAATAAACATATTGTAATAAATTTTTATAAACAACACAACTATTTTGTAAAGAATTGGTTAATTTTTCCCACATTATTAGTTATGCAACACTATAAAAAGGAGCATTTTCGAAATATTTTCTATTATTTTGTATTAATTCTAAACAATCTGCTAACGGGTTAAATTCTTGTAGTTTTTGTGAAATTTTCGTTTGTATAGTTATAAATTGTTGCTTCTAATCTTGTAATTCCATTTTCTTTAGCTAATATAGAAGCGAATGTTTCTTTTAATCTTTTATCTGGATAATTTAAAAAATCGATAATATAGTTGCCTAATTGTTTGTTAACTCCTGGACTTGTTATTGGCAAATAAATTTATTGTAAATGTTTAGTCTAGAATTAGAATTTATCCATGTTAAACAATCTTTTCCAACATAAATATTTTATTTACTATTACATTAAAGTTTTCGTTATATTTTTCTCCTTCAATACGAAAATTAAATTATTTGTTAAATATTTAAACATTTCTTCTTTTTAAAAATACCAGCAAAATCCGGTGTTATATCTAAATCCAACAAATAATAATGTTCTTTTGCTAACTCTTTTTAGAATTTATGGTAATTCTATAAATAATGCGTCTAATTTAACATCTGTTAATTCTATTTTATAAGGAATAGCAACAGGATTTTTATATTTTTGGTTTATAATATTTATATCTTTGTTAATAATTTGTTTAACTCCATAAATTGTTTGTACATTGGAATCTAATAAATAAGGAATTTTTGCTTTAACTCCGTGTCTTGCTAAGCCAAATTTAGAAAATCTAGATCTTAAAATACTATTAAAACCACCACAAGCTTCTTTTTTTACAAGAAATTTACTTTTTTTAATTTCTCGTTCACTGTCAATAAAATCTGTTATTTTAACGACCATAATATTATCACAAAAGTGTTCTGTAATTGGTTTAAATTCTTCCAATTTTTCTTCTTTATTTGTATAAATAATATCTCTAATATTTGTAACAAGATTATTATTATTATTTAAATTTTCTGTTAGTAACCATAATCCAAATCTTTTGTTAGTTGGTTTTATTTTATTACCAAGAAGTTCTGTTAAAGAATATTTATTTTTGTTTGTAGCAGACATTTTATTTTCAACTTCTACTTATTACAAGTAAAACATTAGTTTTAAAAATAAAGTAGTTGAAAACAAAAATTAAAGGTAGTTGTAGACGGGGATCAATATGTTTTTTTAAACGATGTGTTTTGTTAATTTTTTTACTTTCCAATTTTTCAAATATAAAAAATTAGGTATTTAAAAAGTATCCAAAACTGGGTAGCTATTGCGATAATTTTTTACTTTAGATTTGAAAAATTATTTTGTAACAAAAATACATTTTTATATATATTTTCTAATTCGTCCCTTTCAGATTGGAATAGTTTTTTTCTAACCTTCTTACTTTTCTACAATCTCTACAAATTGTTAATATCTTTCCATGGTTTTTTGCAAAACAATCTAAATTCTTTATAATACTACATAGTGTGCATATTTTCAAGCTGCTGTTGTCCATTCCATTATTGTGTTGTTTGTTGTCCATATTATTCTGTATGTTATTGTGTTGTTTGTTGTCCATACCATCTGTACTATTCTGTATGTTATTGTTGCTATTGCTTTTGTTTAAATAATATCAATTAAGTCGATCCATGTTTATACACTTTTCACATATCGATCTTGGTTTACCTAGCTTTAACACATATTCAGTCCTGTCTTTCAGCACATAACACTTAGTACATTTCTTTAACGTTTGCCCTATGTTGTCTAAATTGTTGTCCATTTAATATATGTAAAAAATATAAAGTTTTATTATTATTGCCCATTTTTTTTGTTTACCTCCATTTCCATACTAATTGTTGTCAATTTTTTGTTGTCCTTGTTTTATACATTTACAAATGTTTACATTTGTTGTCCATTTTTTATGTTGCCCTTGTATACATTTACAATTGTTTACATTTGTTGTCCAAGAGAAAGCATCATTTTAATATTATTTTCATTTGTTGTCCATTTTTTATGTTGTCCTTGTATACATTTACAATTGTTTACATTTGTTGCCCTTTTTGGTTGTCCAAGAGAAAGCATCATTTTAATGTTATTTACATTTGTTGTCCTATTTTTGTTCAAGAGAAAGTATCATTTTAATGTTATTTGTATTCGTTGTCCTTTTTTAAAAATTAAAAAGTAGCTGAAACTAGGTATCTGAAAGTATAATGATGAAATAATCGTACCTATCTGATTGGAATATGTTGTGATCAACCATCATTTATAAGTAAAATACCTGTTTCTTTAGTATAAAATGTTCATAACTATTTTTCAAAATTACAAGATTTACAATTAACAATTTTAGGTCAATATGGAAATGAAGAATATAATTTGGAAAAAGTAGGAAATCATTTTTAAAATTTAGAAAAATAATTTGAAAAACTAATAAGTAAAATAAGTTCATAAAGTTTTTATAGTTTTAATTTTTTATATTTCATTTAGTCATTTGTAGTCCTTAAATAACAGTAGAGTATATATGTATGTTTGGGCATAGTGACCTTTGTCATGCATAAAATGACACTTAAAGATAATTTCTGGAAATTATCGAAATTTCGATAATTTCTGGAAATTATTGGAATGTGATATTTTGAGCACGAGAAAGGTCACTGTGTTCGAACATACATATATACTCTATTGAGATCGAATCATACCAAAGATATTTCAAGAGAATCGATGTCAAAGCCCTCTAAACACCAATGCAACTACTGTGACGATACATTTGTGTATGCTCATGATACAAGGAAGCATAGCATAAGTAAATGCAAGATGAACCCGTGCCGTACAGCATATCGATGTGTCAAGTGTCACAGACTGTATGCACGAAATGATAATTTAATCAGACAACAGAAAATATGTAAAGGGCAAGTAGGGCTCCCTACAAAACAGCAATATTCAACGATTACAAAAGCTCGTGACGTACTAGAACTTTCCACTACGAGGACTGAAGGAGTTATGAAACCTTCAGACATTTTTGGCCCATTTGTAATTAGTGTAGAAAATTCTTCGACATCGAGATATCTATGCCATTTCTGTGACAAGACTATAAGTAAAAGTAGCAATGCTAGAATACATGAGAGATGTAAACAGAAAGGAAGAAGACATGATGGGCTTATTTAACATTGGGATTATGCAGGTGTGGGTGCGAGTATAAGTTATGATACTTAAGATAAGTATACATAGCTACTCGTATACCTCTACATAAATAGCCGTAGTTGTACTTTGATGATAGTTTATCAGTAGATACTGAAGGAATAAGATCGCATTGTTACCTGAAGGACCTTGAACAATCATAATAAGTAATTCAGCAGTTGAGGGGGGTGTAAGGAAGTCATCTACCTCTTGAACCATGGTAGCTACATCACCGATAGTTGTGGGGTCTTCTTCGGCTGAAGACCTTGCTAGTGTGGGATCATCTTCCCATTTAGGAACGACTTCTTTATGTACTCTTCAGTCGACTGTAGTATCTTCAGATAGCCCCTCAACAGCTACAGCACTTATGTCATCTTCACTAACTTAGCCCAAGCTTGCTAGATCTTTAACTTTGAGAACTGAAACCTTAAACATTTTATCAATGTCGAATATGTGACAAACCTTACAGCAGACGCCATGATGCTCAACGATATTAGAGAAGTAAAACATGTTCTAAGAAAGTACGGTGGGCTTATTTAATACTTGGATGTTACAAGTGTGGGTGCGAGTTCAAGAGTTACGATACATCTAACTGTCGAGATGAATACAACGAGCATGTTAAAATGTGTAAAACTAAAGCTGCTACACTAGTACATTTAACAAATATGAATAATATAAATGGATTCTTACTGAAGGAAATGGCTTTTCATGGTATTCTGAAGAGATATATTGCAATGAACTCGTCAGGTATATCGAAAGACATTTGTACATTTATGAAAACTAAGAAATAAAATATAATACAGCAACCTTTAAGAAGAGGTGAATAATCATGGAGCTTTGAAATATTATGTATGGTTGGAGTGTGATTACACTAAACCCGATCCGTACGATGGACCACATTGCAGGAAAGTAGTCAAGACTGCGAACGTACCCCTTTATTTATAACACAGGTGGAATCAGAATTAGTATCGAAAGTAGTAAACGAAAGTTTTGCCGAGAGGAAGAAAAGATGGCAATGAAAGCTTCTGGATGGACCTTAGGTGCTGTAAATTATATTGTTGGGGTTGAGTGCAATAACAGTTCATGCAGGCTGTGAGAAATTAAGAGAGTGAAGGCAGAGATGGTGGTAGTGGATGGAGGAGAGGAAAGGGTGTTGAAGGGATGGTAAGTTAGGTGGGGTGGAGTGGTAGAGCATGGGTGGTGGTGAGGTGGAGGTGGGTATTGTTTATGGGAGGGGGTTAGGGAAGGTGTGTAGGGGATTCGGTAGGGGAGGGGTGGAATTGGAAGAGGGAGGAGGAAGGGGTGTTCTGCATTAGTATGGATATTTATATGATATGTCAGTTCCTTGAAGAGTGTGGTGTTGTTCGGATGGTATCTGTCATGTTTGAAATCAGTCGAATGGTCTTGCATGAAAGTATCGCAAATAATTGATTGATTTCATTGATGTTTGAACTGGTATAGCTATGTAAGTGATAGGATGTGTACTCGAAGCCAAACTAAAGAGTACTACTTGAGTGCATTTTAATTTTTAAAGAAAATTGATTTAATTATTTTTTTTTAGTGTTTTTCGGAAACTGATAGATTTTATCAGAAATCGATCGAGTATAACTCTACTATGTTTGGACGTGATCAGATCTACTGGAAAATATCATTGTGTATTACATAAGAAATTTAAAAAAATATGTATTTTCATTAAGATATTTTTTTCAATATTGATTGATTTTAATGGAAACCGATCGGATTAGCTATGATGATGGTAGACATAAGCAGATCCAGTATCGGGTTTGAAAAAAAATAAACTTATTAAAGAGACAGATTATTTTAAAGAATAAATTTTTATTAATTGATTTTGTAATATTGGTTATCAGTGATGCACGAAAATTGCGTAATCCAGCTGCTTTGAGAAGACAATGAGGTCATGTTGATTTTGAGACATCCACAATGTAATTTTCATGAGCTAAGGTAAAAAGGGGAAATTTTGGGGGATTTTTGATATTTTGGTAACCTCTAGGGTGGGGTCAAGGTCAAATCCAAGAGGGCTGCCGTGTCGTAATTGAAGATGGCGAGGGGCCTCATGGCGCCTCATTCATACTATTGTCGCGAAAGCACCATAATCATACTACTACTATTGTTTCTGTTTGATAGATTTAAAGTAATTTTTTGGTGCCCGTCCTGTAAGTGTTTGTTCCTGGGTTGATGAGCTTCAGTTTTCCCTACCGCTGCATCTAGTTTCCCGGAATGCAGATGTCGATGGTGGTTTACTCACTATCTTGTCAAAGCACTGGCTACGCCAATGCATTCGCTGTCCTTCACAATAGTGGATCAGGAATACTGCTAGACTGTTCCTGTCAAACTGTAGTTTTAGTGTGTTGTTTTGTAAAATTTGGACTGGGTTGTAATTACGTCAATTATACTCTTAAGTTCTGGTATAGCTATACTATGCTTGAAGTGTCAATTTTTGGGTGTAGTTGCACACCCATTCGCTGTGCATTTGATCATCGCTTGCGGTTGAATGTTTTTATGCAATCACAGAGTGGAAGACTGCTCTTCACTGGTGTAAATTAGCGTTGCAAGTGCACTGTGAATATTAGGTAATGCTGTGGAAGTTCCTTCTTAAAAAACTCAGTACAGGAATTGTGAACATAGAACATTTCCCTGTGATTATTTCATGGTGTTACAAACATTAAGAACAATTCCTGGTTTTGTTGCTCTGCAAGACTGCATTTAATTAGCACATGTAATGCAACGCACGTTTTTCCAAATCTGCTCTCAAATGCTGCACTTTATTCAAGGCGCGTACCATAGTGCATGATGGTCACACCCCCATTGACACCATACCAGCACAGTGTTTTCGCAGATGATGGGATTGACATGTCTGATCTGATTTTCTGAAATATTATGTTTAATATTTATCGAAGGCTAGCATTTTTCATAGATGAAAAAATCTGTCTATCTTCCCTGTTGTTTGCTAGCACTCGGGCACTTGGGGTGGGATGATTGTCTGCAATGTATACAGGCCATGGACGTTTCACCAAACATATTGCATCAACCCTTGTATGTATACTTGTTTAATCTTTTCCTGAAGTTTATGGGGGTTACAGATTTTCTGTTCATATAACGTGTGCAGTAATGTGTGTTATTTGTAAGTTCAAACTGTATTGTACGTGGTCGCATGCACTTGTTACATCTGCAGAATGGCCTGCTGATAGGTATGTTATGGCAGTGTTACAAACTTATACTGTTGCGGTCCGCATCTCCTCACAGAGGCTGTGTATTAAACACAGTTCTCTGCAGCAGTGTGTTTCAGCTAACACGCAAATGGGTCCTGGTTGGTGAGAAGGCGTATACACTAAGCACTTGAAAATTACATTGCAGGTTTGGCTACCCACAATTTATGTATCTTTTTCACTCCTGCACTTTACAAGTAACGTCGTCATGGATGATTCATTGCAAGCACGTACCTACAATAGTACACCGCTTTCCTTCGGCAGTGAGGGGATAATAACTGTCCCTTGCAGCTATTTGATTGGGTGTATGCTACAAGCTTGGTTGGTAGCCCTGTTGTCACTGCTCTCGACACCATCCTTTCACCTCGTGCTGCTAGCTTCCCAAGCTGTTCAGCATGGGCCTAGATATTATTGGTTATGTTGTTTGTGTCACATAATACGACACAGAAACATAAAGGGAAAATACAACTCTTTTAAAGGACATAGAATGACATTTGAGCGGTTATTTAGGTACAGGAAATATTATAAATTCATCATGAGTCAAAGGATTTTTGTGAGAAAATTAGACGATCCTTGGATGTGCTGAAGTATGTATTGGAAATTATTTAGTCCAGTTTGGGTGCGTTTAACACGAAATTTACCAGGTGGATCAGGAAATAGGATAAATGACATAGCTTTGCTCAGCTGTAGTCAGTGAAAGGGTCATTCGGCTGCATCACCACTGGTTTCTGCCATGGTTGAAGTTGAGATGGTGATGTTGCAGTATACTTCAATGGATGGTATTTTGTCCCCCAAAGAAACACATTATGCAGAAATACTAAAAACAGTTCTAACAATGATAAATCACGTGACAAACCATATAAATTCTGGTGATACAGCTTACAAGTAATAAAACACGTATATTTCACTCATAAACTTTTATGGTCCGTGTGAGCGAACAGTAAAAGTCAGCACATCGCCAAGATGAAGTCACTGCACTTAAATTGACGTTCGCCGGAGTTGCCATGCACAGCTGCTGACGCTTGCGTCGAAGAGCAGCATAGGTTCCAGTAAATTACTAACTTTTGATATACTAAACGACTGTACCTTAAAATGATGTGCCCCAGAGAGATGTTGAATCAATTCACGTGCACATGTGGTTGGCTCGCTAGTTGAAGATGAACTTGCTTATAGCAACCAGTAGGAGCGAGCACCACACTACTTGGTGCTGCAATTGATAGTGGTTTTGTCACCATACATCTGTAAAATCTAATTAAGCACTGTAGATATTTAGTAAATTACGCTGTTTTGAACACTAATTAAGCAATAGCTTGTAATATAATGTGTGTGTTGTGAACAATTTGGTTAGAACAAATATCAATGAATGGTCTGGAAAGTAATTACACACTTCTTTCAGTGTTTATTAATAAATGATACATGCTAGTGTGTTACTGCCTGATAAATAATATAATTTAAGAAAAGCGAATTTTCTGTTCCAGAATGTAGTATGATTATTAGCAGTCTAATGCTTGTTGCTTTAACATAAACAGTTCTAACTGTACATATTTTGTAGATACGTGTCAATTTGCACATCACACAGTCAATAATTATTAATTGATCACTGTATTGGGGCTCATAACTCTGAATATTCCTAGGTGTAAACAAAATGTGTGTTTTTTAGTTAGGAATGGTGAACATTGCAGCATGACATGCTGCGATGTTGCGTCCATGTGATATTTGTCTTAATTAGATGAGATATTTTCTCTATTACACCAAATATAATTTAATACTTTGTGGAATGAACTACTCTATGCGGGTCGTTCAATTTTCGGCTTGATGCTGACGAAGATGTCTCACCATAGTACTGTATATAAGTTACTTGTGAGGCACTCACTTGCAGATGGTTTAAATGAACCTGCTCCCAGAGAGGGAGAGAGATAGAGGGCCTGCACCGTCACTTACCTAGTGGCAAATGGGACTTTAGCACTCATCACTTATTCTATAACTGTCTGCGCAAAACTTTTATTTGCAACCAGGTGAATTGGGAAACATATTGTCGCCCTCTTTCTTGTGAACTAGGAAACTACAACATACAACACATTTGTGGTGCAGGAGCCACACGAAGTTGTGGGCACTTAACCGTCACCGGCCTCAAACCTCCTTGCTACGTTTCAGCTCGTACTATATAACTTATTTAACAGGGTGTAAAAATGTTTTTGAGTGTGGGAAAAATTACCTCTTGTTACAAAAGTACCTGTCCAATGGAGGCAGCGCCATGGCCATGACACCTCATTCCCAAGGTAATACATGCATTATATTCTCATTTAGCGATATTGCAGGCATATAGACACTGGGGTGGGGGGCGGGACGGAAGCTGGGTGCATTCTGCCCCAGGCCATAGTTAGCAAGTGTCCCAGCGATTCCAAAAAAATTACAATATTTTTGACATTCGACAATTTGCAAACCATATACGTTTATAAATCATGTTATTAGAGCTTCTAGCAGGCCTGTAGGTGCCATGCGCGTCATCTAAGAGTGAGGTGGTAACAAGCTTTTCTAGCGCTATCATAAGGGAGAGACGATGGATATTATGAATGCACACAGCAAGAGGTAGCTTGTGCTAAGAGGTGTTCTTGGGTAAGCAGCAGTACTAAGATGAAGCTTCATTTCACATTGTCTATGCATTGTGAAACGAAGTTTGAGTTTAAACTGCGTGCCATTCGTGAAGCGATACATTTATGAGGTACTAGCAGTGGGCCCGCGGCTTTGCGTGCCATTCGAGGAGCGACACATGTATGAGGTACTAGCAGTGCGCCCGCGGCTTTGCTCGCGTGTGTTACTCATAACAAATAATATTTGCTTCAACTGAAACTCCTCTTTGTATACCAGAAAGGTACCTCAGTCATCAAGTGTTAGAATGCCCAATCGAAAAATAATTTTAAAAATAAAACATTAATTTCCTACGCTCATAGAGGTTATACTACACCACGTCTTGATAGAACTGTAGACTGAAACTCCTGTGTAATTTATTTTTCACTGGTCGTACTTGCTTTTCGGATCGTCTGCCTTGAAAGTTTACTAAGTTTTTTCGTGGTAATTTAGTTATCTTATAAAATAAAAAAGTTGCATAACTTTCTTAAGTACCGTAAGCATCATTCTGAAGCGAACAACACATCACTATCTCTGCTGGTTAGATAAGTATCGTCGGCTGATATAAATCAATATTTATGCCTTTTCACCACTTTAAGTGTCGGAATTAAAAAAATCGTAATTTTACATCTAAAATGTTTGTACAAGCATCCAAGTCAAGTGAAAATCACGACGATAGCCATTTCAGTCGAAGCAAAATCAATCATTCACTAAAAAACATATATGACCCCTGTACAGTACTGAGAGTACGAATTTTGAAAAAATCTTTAAACCTTTTTGCGGCCATTTACCTAATATTCATCCTAAAGAAAAAATAAACTGAACATCTCGATGGGTTCGATATACATTGAGGATTTATCTAAAACACATTCCAGGTCTTTCTATCCCCTAAATGTTTGAATTTCGAAAACTCTTTAATCACATTTTAGACTACTTTACTGAATGTCAAACGTGAAAAACATGACAACAGTCCGCTAGGTTCTAGAAATATCGACGAATAATTGAAAAAACTTTTCACTCCTTTTCGCCTTCTTAGGTGGTGAATTTCGAAAATCCGTGAAATTTCTTTTCAGGTAATTGAGTAAGTATTAATCTTAAACAAAAATCACGTCGCTATTATAAAAGATCAATGGATTCGATATACGTCGATTGTGAATCGAAAACACACTTTAACCTTTTTTACCTCTTTTTGGGGCCGTATTAAAATGATATTTTAGATTTTTCATAAGCATCGATCTAAAGCAAAGAGAATTTCGATGTCTCAATTGGTTCGATAGATACGAAGGAATGATCTAAAACACATTCCACGTATTTTTCACCCCCGTAGTTATCAAATTTCAAAACGTCTTCGGAGTTTTGTCTTAGTGATGTGTATACCTGTACAATTGAAGTAAAAACCACGACGATAGCCAATTGTGTTCCAGCTATATAAGACAATTGATAAAAAAACATATTTCCTTCCTTTTTACTGCTAGGGGGTCGAATTTCGAAAAATCGTAAAACAAGTTTTATTTAATTAAGCATAATTTTGAAGTAAAGGATTCAATAGATATAGATATTTAACCGGAAACACTTTTAAGGTCTTTTCACCTCCCCCCCCCCTTAAATGTTGAATTTCGAATAATCCTGAAATTAGCTAATATATTTTTATATACATCCCAATAAAGTTAAAATCACGATGATAGGCTGTCGGTTTCTAGCTCTATCGACGTTTCTTCAAAAATTCATTTCACCTTTTTTCACCACCATAGAAGTCAAATTTCCAAAAATTCCTTCTAAATGCTCGCCTACGACCTAAGGAGAAACCAGACAAACATTTTCTCGATTATAGGAATAGTGGTTTGGGCTGCATTTTGATATGTCAGTCAGTCATTGTTATCTTTTATATTTAGAAATGTATGCATGCACACATGTATTTTCTTTGTAAATAGTATGCATGTTTTTGTTTTGTCTTGACTGTTTTGCATTAAATTTTCATATAATTAAATAACTTTCTTTACATATGTTGTTATTATATTCCTCTTATCTATTCGCCCAACAAAAAATTGTTGATTGTAATAAGTAATATTTTAAATACAAAATTTTAACAGAGTTTATAGTTAAATTATTATGAAAACAGTTAAAACATACAAAAACATGGATAAACATGCGCAAAAACTTTGTTACGTCCATTAAACACTTTGATATCTGGCATAGGTTCTATCTGAAATATGGCATTTATGCAAACACACTTTTTTTTTGGGAAGGAGGGAGCTCCAATATTTTTGTTTGCCCCAGGCCCTGGCATACCTCTGGGCGAGCCTGTAATACGCAGCGCACGTAAGAGGCTCCAACTACGGTGAATTTAGGGCCCGCGAGATACAGTCGCTCTTTTATTGGCCTCCATTCTAACATTGAATTAGTGCCACCATAGCAAGGACATTTGATTGGGTATGTTGCGAAAAGCTCAGTGAGAGGAAGAATCACATGTATCACTCTGACAAGTTGTAATTAATTTACATTGAAGTACAAAACGTATATGAGGATCCGGGTTCGATCCCCAGTCAAATCATTCTGACATAGGATTTTTTCATGGTTTCCTTAGAACACTCCTAGCAAATTCTGGGATGTTTTTCAACAAAGGTCTCCATTATTCCCTGTGACGGAAGTTGTGTTCCATACTCTGTTGACCTCACTGTCGACGTACGGCGTCAGTTTGTGAGTGGTTTTGCATATAGATTCTCGTCGAAGACTGTTATAGTCTCAGAAAAATACAGTATGGACAAATAACAATACGAATTGCAACCAAGCTTCACACTTTACTGGCATAACAATAATTCGTTAACTAACAGTTAAAGGCTACCGTGCAAATACATAATTCAATCATAAAATTAAAGAGGCAATTCAAAATTTTCAGTCTACACTGATTGAAAAATCGTTTTTGTCTCTTATAAATGTCCGTTAGTTTTCATGAAAAAAAAATTGCTGCTATTTGTTTCAGTGCGCAAGTGCACCAAGTCTTCTTGGTCAATTGTTGGATGTTTTTAGCTCTCAGCGTTTTGAGATTCTACGCACAAATCACAGGCGAGTGGTGTCTAAGTAACATTCTGTTTGGCACAGTCAAATAAGCTGCGACACAAAGAACATTGACAATAACCACGAAGCATAGCTGCTGATATGTATATAAGGCATTGAAACTAAGTGGCACAAAAATCATTTCGCGAAAACTACCGAAACCTACTCATGTAGTTTTAGACATAACTATATGCTTAATAAAGCCGTTCTTACAGTTAGCAGGAACAAAAAAACTTGAAAACTACTGATTCAGATACTTTGCGGAATCACTGGCCTCAGTGGTGGTTGAGTAGGGGACAGGGGGCACTGTCCCTCCAGAAGAACAGAGGGAGGGACAGTATAGGCATTTGTACCCACCCAAAGTTTTAATATTTAAAAATATTACAATTTCTGCCAGCTGTATAGTCAATAATTAGACTCGAAAATCACTTAAATAACACCAATTTCCACACTAAAATCAAAATTTTCTCGAGGAAGGGTACCCGGACCCTCCGCTTTAATAAGTCGTTAAAGGAAAAAAACTCGGAAATAAATTTGTCAACTGTCCTGTCCTCCCTCCTTAAAAGAATAACTTTCGCCACCACTGATTGGCCTTAAGACTATATTCAATTCCTGACTTGATTATGACGTTTTGGAACACAAGCGCATTGCTACATTTATGTCAGTGTTAGGCCTTTCAGGACCACACATTCTTGGATGCATATTTTATAAGGGAACAGTATAGCCAAACAAGTGAACCTACGTGCAGGGATATTGTTGTGCAAAATGTAAATGTAGAAGCTGAAGGAGTGTGAGTCCACAGATTTTTGGTGAAAAATTTTGTACCAAATTCATATATTAGTCTGTATATTAGTTTCGGTTATGTCTAGTTAGGCCTAATTTAAAATAAAGCAACCGTAATAGAGACGTATCAAGCTACATCAAAGAACTTCAAAAATATGTTGACGGACGCCATACACATTATATACTTAGTTTTGTTTTAAACTATTTGGACTACGTATACAGGGTAGCTCGAAAACTGTAGAAACGCAAGTTGTTTGTTTTGTGACGCAGTTGTAGTCGTTGCATGTCGGTGTGCTGCCGATCTACTGCTTACGTAAGAGCCAGGAACGTCCCGCTTTATGATAATTTCAAAAAGTTTAATCAGGTCATTGAATATGAAGTCAAAAATATCTGCACACATATATACGAGTCATATAACAAGGCCATGCAAGACGAACTTGTTTCGTCTGTAGTGACATTTTGCTTTGCTAGTTTCGAACGTTATATCTTCGTGGCTGTGATTTTTGGATACTTTGCTGTGCTATTATTGGCTCGTTATATTCGCTGGCAAAATGGTGGGAAAATGTGGACATAAGTCATTTAAAGTTAAACAAGAGAAAACGTAAATCACAGGAAGAGATAAAAATATTATATTAATGATATTTCCAGATATTCTAAATTATGATTATGCTGATCCAAATATTTATTTATGAGAGCAATTTGTTTGTACTAATATAAGTTATATTCATTTCGGACCAATTATTACCTACACGACTACATTTGCTCTAGAAACACAGTGGGTAATGCTCCTTTAAATCAATTTACTCACGTGATGTTTCGGTCTCTATCGGTATCAGAACTTATTATTTCTTCCTGGGTAGGGCACTGTCACAATGGTAGGGTTATGGACGTTGTAACGAGCCTGAGAAGAATATCATTTTCGTTTCAAACTCACTTACTATAAATTTTGGCTTAAAATTTTGATTTAACAATTAAAATTGAATGACGAATGTCATTATGCATTAATAACACACGATCAGAATGTTATCAAGCATAAACATGTAAAACTATTGCACTGTAACGTATTGCTATTCTAGTACAGCGCTGTAGATTTCCGGAGTCAACTGTTCTCATAATTTCAGGGAGTGAGTGGGAATTAAAAATTAACTACACAATTTTTACATCCCTGTTGTGCATTTAAGTACGTTTATATATTATTTTTAGTGTATTTTTTTTTTGGGAGAGTAAAATTCCAATAATGAATTTTTTCGTCCCACTGATGGACAGGTCGTCAGGTTCACACATTCTGTTCTCGTATTTGGGCGTGGGGGTGGGGAAGTAAAATCTGCTAGGAAATGTTTACATCCATACTAGCACGATAAGCAGGTTTACATTTGCTGATCCCATATCTTCTTGGATGAGTTTTTATATACTACAGAATTATTACATCCCATCTGCATACTTCGACAGAATCATATAATCCGTCCTCGTATTTTTGAGGGGGGAGTAAAAGCTCACTAAGGTATTTATACTTCTCCACAGTTCGGCAGAATCATACATTCTATTCTCTTATTTGGGGGGGGGGGGGAGTGAAAGTTCACTCTTGGGTTAATTTACTTCCCTATTTGGTAGTTAGATCGGTTTATACTGCTGTTAAAGTATATTTTTTGGAAAGAGTAAAAATTCACTAGGGAATTTGTACATCCCCACTTGGCAGTTCGCATTAGATTCATTCTTATGAGGGGAGAAGTTAAGTAAAAATTCCCGAGGGAATTTTTGCTTCCCCATTTGAGAGTTAGACAGGTATATTATACATGCTCTTGTATAAATTTTTTTGGGGAGGGAGTAAAAAATTCACTGGGGAATTTTTATATCCTTTCTGGGAAGTTTGGTATTGTCATACATTTAGTTCTTTTATTTTCTTTGAGGGGAAGTAAATATTCACTGGGGAAAATTTACACCCCCATTGGACAGTTAGGCAAGTAAATAATCACGGAGACTTTTCTTAGCGTCACTATTAGTCAGCCATGTGACTGGTAGCAAAT
This sequence comes from Medauroidea extradentata, assembly GCA_003012365.1. NCBI lineage: Eukaryota > Metazoa > Arthropoda > Insecta > Phasmatodea > Phasmatidae > Medauroidea > Medauroidea extradentata. Next base: position 65,882 of record PNEQ01097346.1, read on the forward strand.
ATTAGCTAGGGACTTTTTACCTGTGGGGTACAAATTCACGGGAGTAAAGATTCACGGGTACACCGGCAGTCACATTTTATGGTTTTGGCATGTATATGAGAACTATTTGAACATTCTGTCTTGAAAGTTAATGTCTTGATTAACCCATGCTGCATAGTTTAAGAATTATTTTATTCCTACAGTAATTTTTCCTTTGAGATAGTAATTTTGCAAATTAAATACCAGCAAAAATTTTAGTGACTTTAAAATGAAATCATGCATGTCCTGTACATGCAACTGTTCCATTCATATTTACAATTTTTATCACTTCGCTAAGTTACATAACTAATGCTGCACAGCTCGAACAACGTTCTCCGAGTGACGAGTGCACAGTGCCATAAATTAGTGAATAACTTGATTGCTGCAAGTCATTCAAGTTCAGTTTCTAAGAAAACAACTTATATAGGCGTATTATAAGTTAGAAATACTTTACTTCCTGTTGTTCAAAAGTCAATTTTTTAGAATTATGTTACGTAATTAATCCGGACTACGATACATACAGGATGCTGCATGTAATGCGATTAATGAATTTTTTCCTGAGATAAATTCTTAACCATTTTATAACAAAATATAAATTTGCAATTCAGTACAATGCGCACCCAGTTCATTATCAAAATATTTGTGTATTTTCTTCTACCTACATAACTTCGAAAGGCAAAAGCAGAAGACTCGAACAGTTAATACTGAATTCCTGTACCTAGCATGTAATGTAATCTAGCTAGGTGAAGAAACTGAAAATATTACGCACTATTAAACGATAAAAAATATTCCGAATAAATTAAAACAGGACCTAGCTAATGTACATGTGTCCGACTGTATGAGGCCTATATTATTTACGTCAGCGGCTATGAATGCTAGCAAAATGTAAACATAGTGTACGCAATAATTTGATAGTGAGGGTGAATAATCAGTCGCACGAGGTGTCACATTCAGTTACAGTTTGTCGTTCGAGTACTATCTTAGTACGCACAGCCTACTTCGAGTGCTTATTAAGTGTACTACGTTGAGCTCATCGCAATATTTAGCTAGTGAATAGTGTATTAATGAATATTTTAGGTTAGAGTAGCGAGCAACAAGACATTTTAGGTTAGCTTTGCCTGGTTTGTAGAAGAACGAATTAGCATACTGGAAGGACGGTATTTCTCATTCAACATTAGTTACTATAAGTTCTGTGGTAAAGGTTTTACTTTGTGAAATAATGTGCTGAGACATTAGAAGATCTATGACTTCAGTCCCTACTATAAAGAGCGTCTGATCTGCGAGAGGTGTCTCGTATCAATCACTCGCAAAAACAAGTTCATTAAGCATTTATGCAACTGTAATCGCGATGTTAAGAGAGAAGTGACTACCTGCTGGAAGTATTGCATGAAGCAATTCGCCGAACTTTGCAATGCTCGTCGACATGAAGCAAGTTGTGAGCACAATATGGAAATAATTCTGCTGAATTGCAACTATTGCAGTGTCCAGTTCGCTCGTTGTGACAATCTGGCTAGGCACACGAAGATTTGCTAGATTAAAGTAGCACGATCAGCTCAGAAAATGCTACGTGAGGAAACACTGGAACCTGCTTGGCCATCCTGCTCCAGGACGTCATCAACCCGCCCTAAAATCGTAGTAGGGTCTGTTTTGGCAACAAAGTTCGGATTCGTCGATGCGGAAACTGCGTTCCGTGGGAATGTGAAGACTTATGTAACTGAGATTGATAACACCGATGTGAATACCTGACTTTCATGTACATATGGAAACATCATAGGATACAGTACTTAAAAAATAAAGTGTATTATTGTGGAGCCTTTAAATTCTTGCTGGAATGCGAATATGTGAAGCCAGGACCAATCGATACCATCTGTGAAGGGTGTGGGAACATGTATGGAGACATGTTTGCAGGATGTGGGGGCATGTGTGGAGGGTGTAGGGAAATGTGTGGACGGTGTGGAAACATGTGTAGGAACATGTTTGGAGGGTATGGGAACATGTATGGGGACATGTTTGTAGGGTGTGGGGTCATGTGTGGTGGGTGTGGGCGCATTTGTGGGGGTGTAGGGACATGTGTGGAGCATGCAGATGCATGTGTGGAGCATGCAGTTGCATGTGTGGAGCATGCAGATGCATGTGCGGAGCATCTGAAACCTGTGCGGGGCATGCAGATTTTAGTGAGGTGCCTGTAGCTTTATGTGAAGTGTCTGCTGTTTTGTGTGAGGTGCCTGCAGATTTATTAGAGGTGCCTGCTGTTATATGTGAGGTGTCAGAAGTTTTATTTGAGATGCCAGTAGTTTTATGTGAGGTGCCAGCAGTATTATGTGAGGTGCCTACAATTATATGTGAGGAGCCTGTAATTTTAAGTGAGGTGCATACAGTTTTATGTGAGTTCCCTGCTGGTTTGTGTGAGGTGCCTGCAGTTTTATGTGAGGCACCTGCAGTTTTTTGTGAGGTGTCTGCAGTTTTATGTGAGGTGCCTGCTGTTTTACGTGAGGTGTCTGCAGTTTTGTGTGAGGTGCCTGCTGTTTTGTGTAAGGTGCCTGCAATTTTATATGAGATGCTTGCTGCTTTATGTGAGTTGCCAGTATTTTTATTTGAGGTGCCAGAAGTTTTATGTAGGGAGGTTCCTGCAGTTTTATGTGAGGTGACTAAAGTTCTATGTGTGGTGCCTGCAGTATGTGAGGGGTCTGCAGTTTTATGTTTGATGTCTGCAGTTGTATGTGAGGTGCCTGCTGTTTTGTGTGAGGTGCCTGCTGTTTTATGGGAGGTGCCTGCTGTTTTCTGTTAGGTGCATGCTGTTTTACATAAAACATGTAGTACTATGTGCGGTACCTGCAGTTGTATGTGTGGATCGTGTGGGGATATGTTTGGAAGGTGCCCTAATACGTGCGGAGTATGTGACGATTGCATGGAGCCATGTACAATGTTAGTAAAATGTGTAATGATATATTTGCGTAGAAGGGCTAGTTTTGTGTGGATAATGCACAGTCTTGTGTGCAGACTGCGATACTATGTGTGACCTTGCGGGGATGTATGCGGAGCCTGCATGGAAAATAGTTATGATTGCTACTTAGGTAGTGTTTTGAATGTTTGTATCTGTAGTTCATTTTGTGGTTAATGGGGTTCATTTTATTACAGTTGTGTGCTGTTTTGGAATGATAATTTTGTTTTATGTATGGCGTGTGCTTCACACATGAATTTTTGTCTGAGATACGAATTGTCTTAGGGGTTTGATTAGTATATGTTGGCTGTGTTTGGTGATGTTTGATATGTATGTAGTTTGGTTATATCTTTTTGATTTGCTTTTGCTCTTTGTCTTTATGTTGTTATGGCAGATATAATTGGTGGTAGGTATGTTCATACTAGGAGTAGTGATGTGATGAATAAAAAGATGGTTTATATAGTGTTTTTTGATGTGGGGGCCATTATCTCAGTTGTTAGATGACAATTTTGTCGGTCTCTTTGTGTAGAGTACAGCTGTAGAAGTTGGCTGCTGTCCTGCTCTTTCGGATATTCAGTGTTATTTTACATCCTTGATTTGACTGGTGAGATTTTGGTAATTATGGTAAAATAGGTGGGTTGGTTGGTATTGTTCGTGACATTGACGGTTTGACCTATGTTGTTATTAGGTTTAGTTTAGTGTATACTGGGGTTATAGCTGCATAATATGACTGAATGTTCCTTAATTATAGTAAATGTTAGTGTTGCTATGATAGAAGGTTTGCTATGAATGAAAGTCTTGGCTCCTGGGTTCAAGTGAGGTCTGTCAAGGGGAAAGTGATAGGAGAGTTTGAGATGTGTTGTGAATAATTTCAGATATGCGAGAGATAGAGTGGTATGGATTTTAAGATATATATTTTAAAATGAATTAAAATATAGTGTAACAAATTACAGTCTAGTGCTGTGGAATTTAACATAGAATAAATGGGACCCATGATAAATAACTTCTTACTGTAAGATAAGTGGTTGCTGGATTGCACTATGCCAAATTAAGTTATGCTACAATGGTTCAGGACAGATAATGTTAGGATGTAGCTGGTTGGTTCAATTCATATCCTGTGGCTTGAAAGTTGTTGTTAAAGAAATGGTAGGGATGAATATTGAAGTTTCAAAGTGTAGAAAATAATGTATACCCTATACAAGGTATGATCCTTGTAAGTCCAAGTAGGGAAATACAATATATATATATATATATATAACATAAGATGAAAAGTACTAAATAATGTTATGTTATTGAAATGAGAATGTTCAGAGTGGGACAGAAAATAAAAGTGAAATGTAAGAAAAAATAAATATGTTGGTGCTCAAGCAGAGTAGGGATATGCATATTGTATATATATATATATATATATATATATATATATATATATAGTTGAGTATGAAGAAAGTGTGGAGCTACATGCGGAGCTGTGTGCAGAGTGTACCGTATACATGCTACTGGTAACTAGTTATAGCTTCAGCCGGAACCAAAATGCTCAGTTGCTCCTCAGTCTTTAGAAAGAACATATCGGCTGAACATAACGTGCTGTTGGTTGAAGTTGTATCTCGCAGCAGTTAGTAATTCATGTCATTATTGTAAGAAGACTCGCTAAAAATTGCAATGCTCGGTAGCATGATGCTGGATGTTATCAGAATGCAGAACATGTTATGTTTCCATGTGAAAAGTGTAAACCTCTGTTTTGACTGCGTAGTAATTTAAAAAGGCGTCTCAAAATATGTTAAGGTCTTCCTACATTGCCTGCAAAGCATCATCTGCTGCAAGTATCGAAGAAGTGCGAAGGATCATCGACAAATGTTGATAGTAATTCTCTGGTAAGGCATCCTTGCAACTACTGCAAGAAGACATTTGCACATGACAATGATGCAACAAGACATGAGAAGAATAATTGTGAGAGGAGTACCATCCGTACGGTTTACTATTGTGAAAAGTGCCACCGACAGTACACTCGTACGGATAATTTAAAGAAGTACTGGAAACGCTGTAAAACTGATTCTGTATCAGCTGCCGTGGATCAACTGGTTCAGCCTTCATCTTCTGAATTTGATTTGGAGAAATGCTCTCAGGCTGAATGGAAGAGTACCTTGTTTTCAAAACCTATGATCTCGTCGCCTGGTAATACATCGCAACCACTGTTTGTAGTTGATGGGGTGAAGCCTAAGGTAAACGACTTATTTCAGAAGCAATCTGCTTTCAAGGGCAATCTAAAAGATCATGTTGCGCCAACTTTTACAAGTCCTTCAAAAGATGTTCGCTCGTTCCTATCACGTATGAAAGAAAACATACATCAACTTACAAGCAAAGTGGAAAAACACGGTGCTTTAAAATATAATATGTGGTTGGATTGTAGCTCATAAAACCAGAATCATATGTTGATGAATACAACAGAAATGCATTCAAGACATCGAATGTTCTTGTTTATAATGTTCATGAAATCGAGAACACTCTTGAGAAAAATATATATAGTGAAGATATGTAAGGAGAAAGAAAAATTGTTATGAAAGGATCAGGCTGGACCTTAGATTCGGTGAATAGTCAGGAACTGAGAACAAGTGTGTTGAGATCGCTTAATAAATAAATACCTTGCCCCTATGCATTAGTAGATAACTATAAGCCAAACAACTCTAACTTAATTTGTAAACCTGGATGTTATTTGTAAAAATATGTGAACAAATTACGAACACAGCCTAATTTAAAGGCAGTTAATCAGCAAGTTAAGAGAAGAACTTAGAAACTGTAATGTTGAGTGTTTTTATGTGTATAAATTTTTACTGAATGTGTAGCTAATTTTTTCTGTTTTTAAAATGTTGTGATAGGACTATGTGTGTTAATGGAAATAAAATACTGTATAAATGTATTTAATTTGGGATTTATTTTTGTTAAAAAATCCTTTCAAGTGCAAAAAACAAGAAGAAAAATTTATAATAATGTATTATCAGTGTAAAACATGTTCAGCTGGGTAAGCCAGCAAAGCCTAAAATAAATTTTATATGCGTGTAAAGTGACATAGCTGATAATTCTCAAAATAACTAAAATAAATCTGGATAGAAGGAGGGTTGAGATAACTAGATGAAGAACGTTAATTGAGACATGCTGGTGTTATAGTGAAAGGCTTTTGTTTGCTTGATATGATATTACTGGATAAATTTGATGTGGTGTAAATGTTACTTATGGGTTCATGTGGTTTGTACATTCGAATGGTCTGTGAAAACGAACGAGATCTGAGAGTTTGATTAACTATGTCACTGGTAGTGTCTGGAACATAATTAATGCTGTAGTGATAGGATGAATCGACGATGTATTGAAACAGTAGATTAAGGCTGCCGCCTGCCAGATGCGAAAAGTATGATGTAGAAGTTCAACAATATCGTTTTTTCACTGAAACTATTCAAAGCATGAGTCTGACTTTTATATATAATAGAGTTCAAGGCACCGTGCAGGGCTGTAAATTGTCTGCATCTCTCCCAGATTCCTAAGTGACTAGAAAACTAATGATAAAAATGGCTAAATAAGCCTATTTCCAGGCCGTTCTACGCTTACAGTTTTTGCAATCGCAAAATATATACATTTTAGAAACATGTAACAATCCTTCATCGTTTATTTACATTACTGTTTGCACCAGGTCACAACTGAAAAATTCGAGAAAAAACGTATTTTTCTATAGTGTGTATTGCAGAAAGGCGCTGTCCAGTTGGTGGCGCCCTCAAGAGCCACGCGACACGCCCAGACAAAGCAGGGAGGCGGACTACCTCCCTCGCAGCAGGGGTCGGCTCGTGGCTTCCTCCCCTACTTTCGTCTCCGTTTTAGTTGCTTTTCGTCTTCACGAGCGAGACTCCACACTGCTTTCTGCAAGTTGTCTGTTCG